>VZTV01093198.1:12568-34014 GCA_013400875.1 Anhinga rufa
TTTTTTTTTTTAAGGAGAAATAAGAGCAGCTGCATTAAAAGGAAAAAGCTGACATGAAGTCGACAGCTCTTTTGTTCTTCCTCTAGATATTCCGGTGAGTAAAACATCACCTGCCAACGCACCACAGGCTGGGTGTAATTGGGACTGGTTTGTAATTAGATCCGATTTGCTCTGCGGGTGGGTTTGATGTATCCAGACCTCGGTCTCACACATCTTGCTAAGGAAATACCCCACAACTGAAAGCCCAGAGGGGAAAAAGGGAGGAGAGAGAAGAATTAGGGAAGGTTAAAGCTTTACAGTCAGATGCCACCAAAGTGTTAAAGCTGGTAATCTGGCAGCAACAGACTCGGTTTAGGAGCAGAGATGGTGCAAAGAGAAGAAAGAAGAAATCAGGAGGGGTCTCTAAATGCATTGCTTGGGGTGGGGAGCGTCCACCTCCCAGCCCCGAGTGATGCACTGCTGAGCACCGGGCACACCCCACGGGCCGGGAAAGCGGCTCCTGGGCCAGGGACCCCCGTGAGTGGGGCTACTGGGACCCCCATGCCGGGAGAAATAGCACAGCAAAGGCAAACGCGAAGGTCTCGGGCCATACCTCACAGTCCCGGCCACAGGGCTGAGGAAACTTCAGGCTCTTGGACGGGCTGGAGGAATCTGCAGGTTTTAGAAGGAGGCAGGAGGAAGCCAAAGGGTGGGCTGGGTTTCCCACTGCCTCTCCTCCTCCTCCTCGCTATCTTTCCAAATCGGTCTCTTCCTCTCCCTCTCTCCCCAGTGGGCAGTCCCACCCGCCCGAAAGACAGGCTGAGGCACAGCTTGGGTCCAAAGGATAGACCAGAGAAATCAAGCCGGGCTGGAGATCAAGGGGGTCTCTCGCAGGGACAGATCAGCCCCCACCAGCGCAACCTTCCCAGCAGAGTCATTGTCACAGCAGCTGCCTGCACTGCTGCCACGAGTTTGTCAGTTCTCTTGCTCTCTCGGACTGACAGCACAGGGAGAGCAGGGAGGAATACCATCTCTCTGCTTGGTTTGTGCACCTCCTAGCACCTTGGCCTACTGCAATTAAAACGTTAAATGCTGCCATTTCACAACGGGGTAGTTCAGTCCCTGAGCTGGTGTTTCCCATCGCCAGGGGGATGCAGAGGAAGGCAGGAGAGTCCTCCCTCCTCCATCCTTTCTCCTAACACTGTTGCCATGTGGGACTGCCTTGCGAGGGGGGAGAGGAAAGAATGATCCAGAGAATGTGGAGAGTTATGACATGTCTGAAACATGCTCCAAGTAGGCAGAGAAATGCTGGGCTGGTAGATGTCACCCTCAGCACACTGGTTTCTCTGCTGTCATTATCGTCCAGCAGATCTGGATTGATTGAGCGAAACCCACAGTCGGAATTGCCGGTCAGTTGAATCTGATGGTCTCTTCGGAAATCACCATGTATTTTGACTTTACAGATCGTAACTCAGCTGGAGCAGCTGCCCAGCCAGAGGCAGCCAGACAGCAAAGCTGTTTGGAGTTGACTTTTCCCATGTGTTCCTCTCTATGCTCAGGGTGAAAACCCAGCTCCTCTCTCCTTGCATCTCACCATGACTGAGAGGATTCAAGGTTCGTCTGCTCCCCTGGCAGAACCAGACAGCACACCTTTATGCACCAGCATGGCCTTGGCGCTGCGTTGCAAAGTAAAACCAGCAGCCAAAAAGCGAGGCTGTCAAATTGCTGGAATTTGGGTGTCCCTGAGGAGTGCCTCCATGACATACAGAGCTGTCCTGAGCACTGCAAGTAGTCCAGCTCTTTGCAGCTTGTGATCCACCTGTGGCACCAACCCTCACCCGGTCCAAGGCGATGCAAGGTTGCTCTCCAGGGGCTGCTGGAAGGATGGTGGCTCATATAGCCAGCAGGAATGAGGACAAGTCATCTGGGCACCAGCAGTCTGATTGCAGATGCTGGGTGAAGGACACCCAAGACCATAACAAAATGCCAACATCGTGTTTTGTCTTGGCTGCCTGGGGTTTGGGTTCATTCCTCATGATTGCACACTATCTTTGAGAGGGGCTGAGACACTGATCTGGGTGCTTGTCTCTTCCCACTGATGTTGAGGATTTAGATGTCAACATAGGAACTGGCCTTTCATGACCTGCTGGGCTGGGCTGGCTCCTTGCTCTGTAGGATGCCTGTTACTTCATGATCTGTAATTCTTTATCAGCTCACTTCTAGTCTGGCCTCATGGTGCTTCTGCTGCATGTGAAAGAAAGAGATCTAAGACTAAACATCCATATGGCCAACAAGAAACAGAAAGTAAACAAAACAGAAAGGGAAGGGAGGGGAAAGATAGGGGAGGGGGGTGTGAGAAACCATCATCACTTGCCAGTGAGACGGTTGATCTCTGTAAGCAGTGAACTTGGGAGGCTGGTGGCAATGAGAGAGAAGAAAATCTTCTTCACCCATTTCTTTACTTGGCTACACACCACTCAAAAGCCACCCCCGGGTGCTGATGTGTGGATGTTGATATCCCTTACAGAGACACCCATAAATACCCTATGCGACCCAATCAGGTCCATGTTGAGGCCAGCTTTGTGATGGTGTCTAAGACCCCATGGGTCCTTCTAAAGCAGCCAACCACCTGTAGCATCTGGAGCATCTTCTCCCCCAACCACGAGTGTCCATAGCTGCCACGTGCAGCTCAGTACCACTTGTAGGTCCACTTTGGCTCCGGAGGTCACATGTCCCCTAAGCCAGAGCTTCATTTGCTTGATTTGCACCCTGAGAAGTTGAATGCTCTCACTGAATGCTCTCTGCGTTGGATTAGTCATGGCTCATGTTGAAATCATACAGCTGCTGGTACTTCTCCTAAGGAAAAAAAAAGACATCTGGAAAAAATTTTAGGGAGGGAAAAAAAAAAAGAAAAGAAAACATGTCTTTTCTAACTGACAACGTGGCAATTGCTTAGTGCTCCTCACTGTAGCCTGAAGCTAAGCCCTCTTCTAAGGGCTTAGACAAATGACAGTGCCAGGAAGATAATTATAACAGGGATTTCTTGATATACGTGGCGGCTTACACTCTGGTTTTGAGAGAAAGCAAAAAGCAGCCTGCTGCAGTGATGCAGTCCCATCTGGAAATGGCCCCCGAGCTTACGGCGGTGAGCCCTGGGTGGGTGGGAGCGAGGGGTCCTCACGGTCCTCCGTGCACGTGGTGGGGACAGCCGGGTCCTGCATCTTGTGCGGGGCACGCTGCCAGGCCTGGGTGTGTGTTGTCAGCAGTGGGCTGGAGAGGGATCGCACGGAGAGGGAAGCAAGAGCCTGGAGCAACTGGCTGACTCTTTAATCTCAGCAGCTTTAAGAAGCTCCAGAAATGGCTGAGAGCTTGCAGAGGAAGTCCTGAAAAGTCCTCTCCACAATTACAAGGCTTAGTGGGGTCATCAAAGAGGAGATCTTGGTGTCAGGCTGCCAGGAGGAAAACTGGACCTCACACATGCTTAGAAGGTCATCTTATGGCATCTGGGGCACTGGATGGGCAGGAGATCGCCCAAGGGCCCTCATCAGCCCCGGGAGCCCTCGCAGTGCTGCCCGCCTCGCAGGTCCAGTGCGGGCTCTCCGACCACGTGCCAGCAGGATGGTTCAGGCACACCTGGCACACCCCAGGGCTCCCGGCACTTGCTCCCAGCTCAAGTGACCGCTCAAACTCCAATGGAAACAGCAAACAGGACAAGACCCCTTGAGGCCTGAGCTCAGTTTACAGCAAAGCCAAGAGCTTTGCAGGCCTGAGTTTGAACTCCAGCTAACCTCAGTTCAAAATCCAAATTTCTTCATCCCATTTGAAGCCCGGTTTGGCAGATCTGGGCTGGTGCTGTTGAGAAAACACTAGTGCTCTCCAAGAAGGGAACAATTCTGCTGCAAGAGGAGGAGGGAAACGTGAGTGAGCAGCTTGGTGGAAGCGATACAAGTGAGGATTAATAATCCTGCTGTCTCCTGCTCACAAGTCTGTCAGTCTAAGGAGCCTTTCCATCTTTCTGCTCTGGGAGGCATTCTCTAATGAGTTTTTCTAGAAAGGATGTTTCTGCATTAATCGCTGGTGGATGCTGCTGCAAAACAATGAACCCAAAGTGCATATAAATAAACAGGATGCCCTGCAACTGCTGCGGGAATGTCATTTACTAAGTATTCATTGCTGGGTGTGTGGCTGGAGGCTGAGCTCCTCACAGGCACAGGACAGTGTGGGGAAAGGCAACAGCTGCTGGGGTGGGAACCCAGCACCCAGCTCAGGAAACCGGTGAGTGAGACGAGTGAGTGCAGAGCAGACAGGAATCTGCTTATCCCAGGAATGTCCCAGCTCTCCTGCTATCTGGGAGTGTGTCAGCAGGTCCTGTGGGAGGGTTTCTGGCTTTTTCCATTTCAGAAGCAGATCGGAGGCAGAAAGGCTATGCTCTCTAGACTCGTATTAAGCACATGCATGGCCACTAGAAGCACCATCTACACAGGGCAGGATGAACACAAACTGTCCTGAGAACTTGCCTGAGGATGGCTGTCTTTGTCCTACATGGGGCAGGGACTTCTCCACGGTGGGATGGGACTCTGCCCCTGGGCTCAGCAAACCGGTGCCTGGTCCAGATGGAGCAGTTGGACACTCAGCCAAGGTCTCTTCCAATGCCTGGACTAGGAGAGTCTGAGCCTCAGTGCTCTGCAGATAGACTGGGGGTGAGCTGGCCCAGTGGGGTGATTCAGGCAAACGGGGCGCTGACTCTGCCAGAAGCAGATGGAGAAGGAGCAGTGGATGTCATTGCAGATTTTCAGCTGTAAACCAGAGGTCTTCGGGGCAGGGGATGGATATCCAGCTGTGCATGGCTCTGCGGTGAGTCACAACCTGGGAGCAGGCTGCAGAGAGCCAGGAGGCAGGACATGCTTGCTGTGGGATGGCTTGCTCTTTCCATGGTGTGTGTGGGCTCTCACAGCTGTCCCCTGGGGTCTCTGGTGGAGGGATCTGTCCCACACCTCTTTCAAACTACCCCTGCAATGATCATCTCACTCACTTGGAAACATGCGGGGCTGCAGGCTTGGGAGAAGCCTGTTTGTCCTCCCTGAAACCAAACAGCCCAAAGTAGCAGGGGGAAAAAAAATCCATCCCCTTCCTCAGCTGTGGTGCAATCAGGGAGCTCTGTGTGCCACAGCTAACCCTACGCTGCCCTGGATGCCTCTCGCAGGCATCAGGTCTGCACATCGCAGCTGTGCCTGCCCCAGCTACACCCAGAGCCGGTGGTAGATATAACCCCTCTGGCTCTAGCCCTGCACTGTGCCCCTGCAACAGAGTTCCCCAGCACTGCCCGGAACCATCACACCAGGCACGAGCAGCATGGGACCGGTCTTCAGGCGCTTTGAGCTCCCATGCGCGGTCTGGGCACATCCAGCCTGGCTGAGCTTGGTCCCAGTCCAATACCTCCAATATACAAAGGACCTCATTGCCTTTCCTGAAAGGACTTCTCCCTTCCTGCAGGGGGCTGCTCTCTATTAATCCTGAACATGGAGATGTTGTGTGCCTGAATTACAGTCTGGTGTCTCAGGCTGACTTCGCTTTTGCTCGAGACCTTGTGTTGGAGATGTGCCTATGACTTGCAGAAGATGCAATAAAGCTTCCAAGGGAGAATTGGAGCAAATGCCACTAACTCTGGGCAGTCCCACCTTGCTCCTGGTGTTTACCTAAGATGCACTTTTGAGTCCTCTTGGGCCTGACAGATGCGGCTTGGCAGCTTTTGAAGGCTATGAATAGAGCTGCTTAAGGAAATAAACAGGAATCCACCATCAAGCCCCTGGGACATGTGGGGAGAGGGAAGCTCCTGGGCTGCAGTGGCAGCTCTTTTGCATGGATAAACACAGCCTAAAAGTCTCTCCTAAAAGGCAGCCTTGATGGGATTACCCAGGTGAAGCTGTGCCAGCTCCAGGACATCCAGATGCCATCTGGAAAGCAGTGGCAATAACCACGGGCAAGGAAAGGACCAGAAAGGCAAATGCCAGGGCTCACAAGGCTCTCTAGGGTCAGATGCCTCTGCTATTTTGGGCCATGAGCATGAGGTCCTCTTAGAAAATCTTGATTCTCAGATGAGTTGGCTACATACTCCACAATCACTGTTAATCAGACCCCTTTTAATTTAGTTTAATCAGCTCCACAACCTTACATCTTGGGAGTGAAAGCAGCAGTTTTCCTGGGACATGCCTTTGCTGGGAGCCCCCTGGTGATTTGCTGGGAGCCCATTTAGGTGTCTTCCCTACTGGGGTCATGATGCAATGGGCAGACTGGTGAATGCCCAGTGGGGCTGAGCATTCTGGCAGGGGGCAGAGCTGCCATGGATGGGGATCACGGCTGAGGCAAAGCAGGAAGCAGGGCCTGGTGCTGCCATCAGCATAATTTGCTGGCTGCAGGAGCGTGGTAGCTGAGAACATGGGCTTTAAATGATGGCTGCCTTCGCTCTAGGCTTGTGCACTGCTGGAGGCAAAGAGAGCAAGGAAAGGTGGTCTTGGAGAGGACAAGGCACGGTGGTGACAGGGAAGCTGGGCTTCTCATTTAATTAAAGTCTGGAAAGTTTAGCAGTTCCCTGTGGAGGCTGAAGAACAGGACTTTATTGTCCTCCTATTAACCCTCATTTTTGGCAAAACCCTATCAAAATATTCCTCTCTCCCAGCCAGCCCTGCCTTGCAGTAATTCAGTCTGTGTATGGTTTGGTGCTCCCAGCACCGTCCCCATTCCCTGCCAGCTGTACAGCCCGGCTGTCCTGCTGTTGCATAAGCCAGGAAATGCAGCTTCACGCTGTGCAGAGGGTTCCCAAGAGGCCAATTCCCCTCTAGCACCATTCATGGATGAGCTATTACAGCATCTCTGGATGGGAATTGGACCATGCTGGAGCTGCGGCTGCATCCCAGCAGAGCAGGCAGGGTGCAGTGTGGGGGTGCCCGGGGTGCCTGCTGTGCTCGGGCCACCCCGGCTGAGCCTGCACGTATCTGCGCTTAGAATCCATGGTTTTTAATCTATTTCTCTGTCACTTTCTGCTTGAGCTGAGCTCACTTCAGAACAAGCCCCGGCTTGAGATGTACCAGATGAACGAGCCAGGCTGCCGGATGCCGGAGGCTCCATAAACAGGGTGTCCCTTAAAGGAGACAAAATGGGATTGATTTTGGCAACACGCATTTGGGAGGATCCCATACAGAGGAAAAAGCCAGTCACAGGTAGGCTCAGAAGCAAGCAAAGAAGACATCGGGGAGACAGTAGGAAATGCTTTTTGACAGCAAGACTTTGGAGCGGGATGTCTTGGGAGACTGAGCCATCCTTGCCGTGAGCAACCGCGTGAAGGGCTGTTGGGAGAGGGTAGGTCGGGCTGGTAGGGGCAATGCTGACAACGGCGCGAGGATTTTAGCATCTCATGACGCTGTGATTTACAAACACAGCCGCTCCAGGCCAACACCAACACCGAAAATGCTTACCTCCCTGCCATGTCTGCTTGCTGGCTTTCTCCAGATCGTCTCCAAGTGCACTTCTGAGACCCTGTAAACTCCCCGGCCCAGCCTGGATTTTACCCTGGGGAGTTCACGTCCCTTAAAATCTTCCTACCTTGAGCAATTCAGATCTTTATGGCCACGCATAAATATTCTGCTCCTTGCAACGGCCGGTCAGTGGAGGAATCATTTGCTTCATATGCCTGGAGTTTGATGGGATTTCACTGACCAGAGGGTAAAAGAAACCCGAGGTGACACAACCACCTTAGCTGGATTAAAATATAGCTGCCATATGAGGGCATATGCAGAAAATACCTCTTTGGTCTCTGCTTCAGTGTGATGAGTTCTGGGGATCTCAATTTAGCCCTGAAACTTGTTTACTTCCCTTCAAAAGCCACCATCCAGTTTGGCCGGGGTTTGGCAGGGGCCGGCATTGTGGGCAGGAGCAGCACTGTGGGCAGGAATAGTTGGGCTGCGGGAAGGCTTGGAGCTGATGCTGCACTGTGTCTGTGGGCTTGGGGCAAGGTGGGACATGGTCAGCCCCAAAATAGCGAGGTCGTGCGGGGCCCTGAGCGAGCACTGTGACTTTCCATCCTGCACCTGGCCCAGAGCTGGGTCCCTCTCTTGGGACCTTCTACTAAAATTAGCAGCGTTTCCACATGCCGTACGCCCTGTGTCTGTTATCAGCAGCTGTTTAAGGAGATGGAGGGACCAGAACCACAGTTTAAAAAAAACATTGGATTTGGAGAACTCTCTTAAGCTTCTCTTTTATGGGAAAAACTGATGGAAAAAATTCTTCCCTGAAATGGGAGCTCTGGGGAGAGGCCCCTGGACTCTTTCCTCTGTGATGCTGAGACTGCTAATGAACATTAGTTGAATCAGGTATCTGGAAAGAGTAACTAGAAAATTACAGAGGTGAGGCATGAGCATTGGTGATGTCACCCCCCAGCCCCTTTTTTCAGACTTGCCCGAAGGTGCCTGCCGCATCCTCTCCCCTGCGCTAACCTGCCTGCCTACGCCACCGGGGAGTGAGCTTGCCCAGGATTTGTTGTCAGGATAATGGAGTGGATTGTTAAAGGCATGGATCTCCAAAAAAATATTGTTGTTCACTTTGGCGGGAAAAAGTGGGAACTGGGAAATTAGGGAAACACCAGGTTTCTCAATGAGTGGGATGGTGCAGGGAATTGTCTGGGCCTCTCTGGAGATGCCTAGCTGCAAAACAGGAGGGAGACCACGCTGTGCTTTAGGATTATGGATGGTCACCATAATGGTGACCCAGCATGGCCCCCCATGCTGTTCTTCCTCCAAGGAATTAGAAATCGTGAGTGGTACTGAGGGAATCTGTGCTGCTTCTGGATGGGAATTGGGGGTGAAAAGGCTGGATGGGAAGGGATACCTCTTTCTCTGTCCCCACCTCAAATCCCTCTTTGTTCAACCTTTTCCAGTGAAATCAGAAAGTCGATCCCTCCCCCTGACTTTGCTGGAGCTCTGTGTGGAAGAAAGGAAGGGAGGGTCTAACAGGGAGTGAGATTTCCTCTCCCGGCCCCTTTTTTTTGCACCTACTGATGGCTGCATCTGGAGCATGGTCCCTGGCTGATGTGTTGGGGAGCAGGCTCCAGCCGCTCGCCCCCAGCGTGGGAGCAAGCTCTGCTCTGCAGACCTGGGAGAGCCCATTCCAGCATGGGACACTTCCCCTCCCCAGTCCCCCACATGCTGCGGGGCTGAGCCGCTGCCCAGCCAGGGCCCGAGAGAAAATGCCAGGCGTGGGGAGCAACGCCTGGCTTTCATTTTTACGCACACACACATACACACAAAAAAGTTTCCTTCTCTGGCAGCAATTGGCAGCTCCTCCGTTGGGTTTGTAAATCTGGAAATAACAGCTGGAGGTTTTCTGTGTTATCCTGCTCTAGGGATGAATTTTAACCCCCCCCTGCATTGGGCTGCATTTGGTTGGGTTGGGACTATAGTTTTCCACAGCAAAGAGCAGTTTGTGCCCAGCTCCCTTTACCACAAAGTGGCTCTTCTAGCATCTATCCCAAGTTCGTTGGAGCTCTGGGACAGCTTATGGGGAAGGTTTGCTGGCTTCTTGCTAATGCAGTCTCTCTGCTGATCTGCCTGGCATGCAGCTGAGCACCCACTGCTCCACTGGCATGCTGAGACCCTGTTCAGAGGAGTTGTGGGCAGGCTGGCCATTCCCTCTGCGGAGGGAAGCAAGTGGACAGCAGGAGGGGCTTGGAGACACTCAGCTCGGATGGTTGGTGGGGTACAAGTGCTCCACCTTTCTGGTTTTCCTTTGGATACCCCAGTTCCAGCTGTCCCCAGCTGGTTCATGGTGGAGGTGGCCCTGGGTGGCCAGTGCTAGCGGCAAAGGATGGTGATCCTTAGCTGGGGATACACATCCCTGTCTTCAGCACATGGGCCTTTGGTGAGGAGCTCAGCGCAGAGCCTTTAAAGAGTCAAAGCTGGCCTCTTGGCTTCCTATGCTCTTGCTTTGACCGTACTTTGACATACTTTGACCTCAGGGCAGAGCAAGCTTGGAGGGCTACTCCTGAAATTGGAAAGCTAAAAATCCCCCAGCAGTTGTAAAGCCAGCGGGGAGGACTCTGGATGTGCCACATCTCTGCTTTTTGGCTTCTCCCCTGGCAAAGGACAGGCTGAATTAAGAAAGCAAATGGAGAGGAAACCGTAGAGAAATAAGAGCAGCACTGTGAGCTGAGGGCGCTCTGGACTCAGTCCCGTCCTGGTTGCCCTGGAAATTGGATCGTTCCCACCGAGCCGCCTGCTTTGCTGGCTGCTCCTGGGACAGCAAAAGCATTTAGCACTGGTCAGAGGTAGGGGAAGTGGCGAAGGAAAAAATAAAGGGAAATATAGCTGCAAATACTGGTATTGGGGTTTTCTCCATCAAAGGGAGACCCTAAGCTCTTTGCCCCCTGCCTTCGCAGGGTTGATATGAAGAACAAACCCCCACCAGCTCAGCTGAGACACAAAGGCGAGGCAAAAGCCAAAGGACTGTAGGCTCTCTTTGTAGGTCAGCAGCACAGCACAAGCCTGTACTGTGGCTTGTCTGCCAAGCCTGGGAAAGCCAGCCCAAGGGACACCAGGGCTGCTCCCTACAACACCGTTCCGAGCCGGCAGCACCCCAGGCACCCCCCAGCTGAGCCCTGCCTGCCTTTGAGACAGCCCCGTGTCCCATGCAGACTTCTGATGCAATCTGTGGGATCACCCTGACAATAGCTATGTGCGTTGGTTTTTTTTAAAGCTGTGCACAACAGATTAAGCCAGCGGCCCCTGTTGTGATTGCTGGGCATTGTGCAGCATGCTGACGCTGGCTTCTGTGGGCCAAGCTCTGCTGGCGGCCGAGCAGGAGCTTTGGAGGGGGGGAATTTGATTCATCTGAAATGGGGCAGGAGGGTAATCGGGCACAGCGGATTCCTGCTGCATTCAAGCATCTCCTTTCATTCACAAGGGAATGAGCTGTGTTTTAACATTTTCTCATCAGATGGGCTGAGAGAGATGGTCCTGCCCTGGGAACTTCATACCAGCTGGGAACTGGGAACTGTGGAGAACTCTGAAATGCTGCAGCATCTCCCTTCTGGCTGTGCACTGCCCCAGTGACAGCTCAGCAACCTACTGGCCTGGACTGGTGAAGAGGAAAGGCAAACCCAGCTAGGTAGCACGCAGCAGTCTTTTGAGAGGTGCTCAGGAACAGCCATGATGAGCAGGGGGACAACAGCAGGAAGGGCCAGGCCTACACAGACCAGTTTCCCTTGTCCCTTCCAGGTGACCTTGGACAGGTACACGTAGCAGAACAGTCACAGAGCAGATCTGCTTTCCCCAGACCAGCCAGGGACCTTGCATCTTGTCCCATGTATCCCACAGCCCCTCTGAGGGAGCTCCTCGCTCAGGAGAACTGGCTCCCTACCTGCTCCTTATTGCTGCCCCAAAATGCCACCACCCCAGCAGCTGTGGGGCTGTGGACCTCAGCTCTCTGGAGTCCAATAAATTAAACCTTAGCCTGAAAGGGGCTTGGGCTGTCTTTTACAAACAGAGGCAGCACAAAAGCTGCCTTTCTCCCTCTCATTTGACTTTGTTTTCCCTCCCTCCCCATCTGCTTCTAGCCAAATGGTTGAATAGCTTCAGTATATACTGTGGGAGGCTAAAGCCAAGGGCTGGAGCACCAGGGAAGGAAGAGAACGGCAGTGCCCTGTGGCCGCTGCCTTCCGGCGGGGCTGGGAACTGTTTGCTACCCTTGCTCTGTAACCCAGCCTTGATCACCTTGCTGAACCCTTGGAGAAAGCAGGTCCAAGAGAAAATATTTGTGCTCTGGCTAGCACACACGCGCACATTTCCTGCTCTTGAAGTCCTTAATTAAGCCTGGTTTTTGTTTGTTTGGGTTTTATTTTTACTTACACTGCCACAGTCTTGGAGGGGGAGGCTGTCAAGTCCCCATGTGTTTTGCTGTTTTGGAAGCTGCAATGTGGAAAGCTGCCTGTGATGGTCACACAGGGGATCTGTGTGTATCGACAGGGGAGCGGGAACCAGCAAGGGCCTGTGGTGCTGCTCGGTACGTCAGTGCAGCAAGCATCAGGACAGGTCGGTGCATCACCCACTGCAGAGTGGCCTCAGCCTGGCTGTGGCCTCATGAAAAGGATGACTGGGGCTTTGTAAAACTTATTGAAAAGATGCAAGACCAGCACATTTAGTTCAGAGAGCCCGCCAAGCTTTTTCCAACCAGTCTGGGAGCTTGAGTCCCTCTAAGGGACCACGTTATCTGCCTGTTTCATCACGCCTGGCCTCCATCGACAGAGATGGATGACTACTTAGGGTGATGTTCATGACTATGAATGCCCAGCCCAGTGCAACGGGGACCTCCAGGTCCAGCTGCACAGCTCTAGTTTGAAGAGCAGCTGGTCAAGGCAACATTGCAGATGTTGACCCCAAAAGCATGGGGGTATGATCCTGCCTGTAAGTCAAACATCAGCCATGGTGCTCGTCCAGCTCCCAGCTCTGCTACTGCCATCCTGGGCTGGGAGCAGGCAGGCGAGTGACGGTGGAAGCCTAAGGCTTCTAATGTTTCTTACAGCAAACATTTAAAAGCAATATAAGACTAGAAAATCCCCATCTTTTGGTAACGAATCCCCCGTGTAACAGTCTTAACACCCAGACACGACACGCCTGTGGAATTCCTGAGATTGTTGCAAACTGAACCCTTCTTTCCCACCCTGAAATTTCGCAGCAATTTACCTCTCAAGTCGTGAGGGATCACTCTTTGCAGGCACCGAGGGGGATCTCCATTCCCTTGTCTGCTTTCTGCAGCCTGCGGTGCTATTTTGGAAATTCTCTCATTTACTGGGTGGTTCAACTGAGTACAACTGCTCCTTTAGCTAAAATCATCCCCTGCCTGTCATCTGATAATTAGAAAGCGCCGAAAAGCCAGTGGTGCTTAAGGCGGCTTTTTCTTTTGTGGATAAAGGACTGGGCTCTGGAGGCTGTCGACTTTTCCACTGAAATCAGATTTTGGTTTAAAAAGTGGGGGAAGGTAACACTGGGTGAAAAATGACACCCAGAAGCACAGCAGCACTACAAGCAGGGCAGTGGTGCAAGTGCAACGAGGTAGGTGAGAAAAGCAAATGCCTTCTGTTGGGAACACCACAGTGGGGGAAAAGCAAAGATAATTTTGAGGCAGGGGAAACCAAAGAACTTTTAAAGCCCATCCCTCTGGGTTTGCCCGGTTCTTACTGGTGCCGCAGTTAGAGGCAGGTCATGACTCTCACAGATCAGCTGGAGCTGGGCTGAGAACCTATTTAAGAAACCAGAAGTGAACTCCTGCTGCTGGGAGGACATCTTCATGGATGGCAGTGCACCAAATTGCACCTCACCAGCTGCTCATCCTGCAGCTGGCAGGCCTGACACGTCCCTCTTCCAGCAGATCACTGGGATGTCCTGCAGATCCAGGGTGCCTGTGGTAGAGGAAAGCTCCTTTTCCAAGTGCCGCCCTTTCCTGTTTGCATTGCAAACTGAGCATTTCCTTGTCTGAAAATGGCCTCACAGCCTCAGTGTCTGGCATATTGTTTTCTGTGGAAGTTATTGTGACCATGTTATCCGTGCAGGCTTGCTTGGTCCCTCTCCATGGCATGCCACCTGGTGGACAATTTCAGGCCAAACTAATGAATGAAGTTTTTGAAGATCTTGAAATTGGGCAGTGGTGGAGCAAAGAAACTCTGCTTAGGTACTGTCTTAACCTTTTAGACTTTATGAAGGAGTTGGGTTTTCTCCCAAAGCTTTTCCATAAGCCACTCAGCCAGCCACCCTGCAGGTCTGCTGCTCTGTTCAGTCAACCATCCTTCCTTAACTTCCCTAGCCCAGGAGTAACCAGCCCAAACACAGCCCACACACCAAAGCAGGACTGTCACAGCGTCATTACTCGGCCCTGGCTGTGCATTCATGGGAGAGGTGACCTTTTGGGACTCATGCGGAGCCACTGTTTCAGCAGTGCTGGTGCAGAGCCTCCTGCGCTCACTGTCCTCGACGTGAGACTGGCAGGTCATCTTCCCCAAACACCTTATCTTATCCGGAGGAAAGGAAAGCCGGGAGAAAGAGAGCGTTCTGCAGATTGCCTGGTCTGGTTGAAATGCCCTGTTCCCCTGATAAGCCTGCAACATTGATGGGGGAGCAAATGTGATGCTGTCCTGCTGGGCTTTTGGTGGAGAAAACAAGCAGCAGCTTGGACGTCATCCTCCAGCCCTGCTCTAATAGGAGTTGTCCTGGTTCTTTGCTGTTTTCACTAAAAGTGCCTGGAGTGCTGGGGTTAGCGACCACCACAGCACTTCCCTCCTCTTGGCTGGAGAAGAAACCCTAGCAGCTCCCTTCCCTTGTCCACAGGGCTGGGAGAAAGGAAGCAGGATGCGATGGGAGGGTCCGAGCACTCGGGCCACTGAAGGAAGGCTGAGGCAGGGCTCACAGGAGCCCTTGGTGCTTTCCCAGCTGCTCACTCCCATCAGCATCCTCAGGGTATGGCCTATGCAGACTTGTCATCCCTCTGTCCCCTCTGCTCTGGGACACCGAGTGAGGAGCGGGACATCAAATGCCTCGAGCCATCAGGTATGAAAGCCCACAAACCCTGCACACACAGTCTCTCTCGGAAAGCAAGTGGCAGGGACACCTCAGGGAAGCGGCTGTGGCCAGCGCCTGCCATGCTGTGCACCCAGGGAAATTACAGGGGCTGTAAATGACACTAATGCCAGTGTAGAGCACAGCACCCTAGCGTACAATTGCCTGCTGCGAGGGACAGAGGCATTTCATAAAGCCCAGGGCAGGAAGCAGGAGGGGAAGAGCCCCCAGCCCAGACATCACTGCTCTGCTGGATGGAGACCAGCTCCAAGCAGGTTTTGTGAAAGGCAGCTCCACTCTCCTCCAGGCAGCATGTATTCCCACACTCTGCAGCCAGCTTGGTGTGACCACAGCTCACCACTGCAGCTGATTTCCACCCAAAGCTGCAACACCCTTTTTGCAGCAGTCAAGAGCTTAAAGCAGCATCCAGCCCCCCGACCCGCACTGAAAGGCAGAGGGAAGTCCTGGGAGACTGCGGCCCTGCAGCTGGGTGCTGAACCTTCAGGTATCTGCATGAACATCCTGATGGTTGTGGGTAGAAACCTTTCCTTGTCTGGCTCAGAGATAAGCAGGCTTTAACCAAAACAGATGGTTCAGCAGAGCAGGGAGAGAGGAGCAGAGCAGCCGGGGGATCGTGGATAGCATAAGCTGCAGGCCAGACATCAAGGACGAGCAGCCTGCTTTACAGCAACACAGACTGGGAGTTATCCTCTGTGGGCACAACATTGCCCGCCCCACCTGCCAGTTTGGCAGAGAGCAAGCGCCACAAGGACTGCTGGCTCCGAGGCCAGCTGTGCCACCACGTGCCATCCAGCTCCACGCCAGATCGATAGCACACGTCCTCCCGCAGCCCACCGCCACCAGAGCAGAGCCACTGGGCAACCAGCTGCTGGTGGATGCAATGGCTGTGCCTGGGAGGAAGCTGAGAGCAATAAATAACATGGGCAAACACCAGATCAGCAAGGCGGGGCTAGGAAAAGGGATTCACTCGCTCACCCGGAACCCCGGAGGTGTCACACCGTGCATCTGAGTGCACTGGTACAAAGCAGAAATAGGCTGCGGTTCTGGGCCTTGGCTCTGGAAACTTCCCGCCACTGGGAGATTTTAATGCAAGAATGTTTTTAATGCAGTGATGTTAGACTTCCATCCTTAACTTCCCTTAAAAGTAATAAAAAATGTCTGCAACGTGTTCCTTGAAGTGTCTCCAGCCCCTGCAAGCGCAAGTGCATCTACAGCAATTTATTGTGCTCTAGATCAATGGTAAAGAAGGACTTGGAAGCACTAAAGCTCTCTAGGAACAAATAAATCACAACTATGTCAAAAGTAATCTCAATGTACAAGTATGAAAAATCTCATAGAGTAGCCTTTTCCTTCAAACTTCAGTTGGTTTTCCTCTCTGTAGAACAAATCACATGTGACTGGTAGGCATGGGAGGCATCCCCCAGGTGAAACGAGACAGCAGATTGGGACGGACACATGCAATCTTTTCCCTGGGCTGAAACCCTGAATTAAATGGATGGGAGCTGGGCAAATCAATGGTACAGCCCGTAACACCGGTCACTGGGCTGAGAAATAAGAGACCTTGGAGAGATTCCCACACCCCTCTCTTTCCTCCATCCCTTCTGCATTTCTCATCAGCACATGCATTCTCCTACTGCGTCTGTGGGTGCATGCAGCACCCAGGGATCCTGCCCAGCATCACAGCCCCATGAAGCTATCACCTATTTGGTTGAAATTTTGTAGGTGGGCAGGCAAGGGGGCAAGAGGAACACTTGCCAGGGGAAGGGACAGATCTAGGTGTCTTGACCTGGGCCCAGGATCTGGAATGATTCCTCACATTTATATAGTTGTGCAGTGCACTAAAAAGCACTGTACTAAACTTAGGCTGAGTCCATGTTCCCTGCTCCTACTTGCAGTTTGTTTGGCCTGTGAGCTCGATCATGTTGCTGGGGTCCAGTGACCTCTGCCTCATGGCTCCATCTAGCTCAAAAGGACACTTGGTTATCCTTGACTTACAGGGGCTGCAAGAGTCCCTCCTTCCCAGCACTTGCATCCCAAATGGAAACTTTGTCTGTTCTGCGATAGAAAGACATCTGCCAAGACACAGATTCCCTGAATCTAAGTGACATTCAAGCTGACTTCTCCTGAGACATGTACCTCAGGCAGAGGCTGCAGTCAGCTTCTAAAGATAGGTGCACTTTCCTGGGAGACCTCTCTTGCATGTAATGGGTAGTTTCCCACCCCTAAGAGCCATCTCTTTTACAGAAAACCACTTAAAGCAGTACAAAGACACACAAGACACACAGACATGCACTGAAAGACAGCAACAGCACCTCGATTTACTGTAGGACTAGAAACAGCATATAGCCTCCTCCTCTAGACTTCATCACATTTAAAGCCCAAGACGCAGCCGTCTCCTCCTGCCAGCCCTCTGCTTTCCGACATCTGGCAGGGTAGTAAAGGTCAAATGACAGAGCATGTTGGGAGGTATGCAAACAGTTAAGCCATCTTTTTGCTGAAGTGATGTTTGAATTCCTGCAAAATAAATAAATAAATAAATGAAATGAAACGCCAAGGCACAGAGGAGATAACGCTATACAAATATGCCCTCTGCCGGTCACAGGCCAAAGGAAGGCCATCCACCTGAGCTCTATGCCAGCGATTTGCAGCTTCCCTACCTCCTTTTATAGAGGAACCCCTAAAAATATTCCCTATGGAGGGAAATGTGCTGTAAAACTTAAATTTAGTGGTTTTTCCCATGACAGCTGAAGTGATCTAGCAGCAAACTACTAGCACGGGCAGTCCAGCCACCCCTCTCCTTTGTTTTGGATCTTATGATCCTTGGGTAAGTCACATAGCTTCAGTTAATACCCAATAGGAAAACAAAAGCATCCAGAGAAATGTTCTGCCAGGTCAGCCAGCTCAACAGACCCCCAGCTGCCTGGATGTAATATAAGGAAAGTGGTGACAACACAGGGCCAGGGCAAAAAGGGACGTATCCACATTATTTGAGACTGGCTTTGCTGTAATGATTAACTTTTGCAGGCATTTGAGACGTAGTCCCCAAGTCCCTGCAAGTTGAAAACAACTCTCACAGTCACTATTATGAGCTGAAAACTATTTGAGGCACTAATCAATTCAGAGCATGTTTCTCTCTGGTTTAAATAGCAATGTTATTTGCTTAAAGCTAGGATTTGAAACAATTTCTAAGAAGTATTGAGAGCTGGCTCAAATGATACAAATTGCAGATTTTCAATCTGTTCTGTTAAGTCAGTCTATTAAAACAATGCAGATCTATTGCACACACACATTCAGTATCAGCTCAACTCTCACGTGTATCGGTTTAATTCCTGCTGGTGTAAATCCCTGATTTAATTTACTGACTGGGAATTAAATCAGCATGAACTGGTTTCAGTGCATCTGTGCTGGGTATTTGTGATGATCAAACTAGACCATTTTAAAACAATGTCATTGGATTAGAAAGCTCCACTGACAGAAACAAGCTCCTAAGAGATGCAATATGATAATCTTGGACAATAAAGAACAGTACGTGCAGAGAGTGGGCAGCCCTCTCCTCCCACTTCATTCTTTTCAATGAACCGGGCCTGCAAAAACATTTCACAGTCAGGAAAGAGTTTCATACATGTGCTTATAGTGCTGGGACTCTAGGAAAATCGACAGGCTGCGACAATCAGGTTGTCTTTGGGACAGATGTCCAGTTGGCTAGGGGCTGTGTGCACTGGGAGCTATTCTGAAACCCAACATTTGATGTCCATGAGTGTAGTAGGGTGCTGCTCTTTTTCCGTCCTTGAGTTTAGTGGAGGACTAACAGCAACATCAACAGAATCAGATGTTGGAGCTCCTTGTGCTACCAACCAACCCCCTGCATCGCATACCCACAGGGGTCTTTGTGTCTCATCACCCTCCCTGGTATTGTCGGGGGCCACCACTCTCCCTGGTCAGCTGGTGAATGTCTTTGGGATTTGTTTTCATGCATGACATGCTCTGGCAAGCTCTAGGTTCACGTGGGAATGGCACAGAGGCTGTGTTCTACCTCTCCACTACAGCCACAGTTGGGATCACACGGGCTTTGCAGAGTAGCTAAGGGATCCCACACAGAAATGGTGCTGGCTGTATGTGGTCCAGCCGCTTCTCCGATATGAGGGGTTTGCTGAAGCTGGACCTGCAGGTCTTTCCTACTTTGTGCTTCCCAGGAAGCAGCCTGTTTTACTGGGAGAGCTGGAAAAAGCTCAGATCTCTCTCTTCAGCATTTCATACACCTGGTTTGTACCTAGCCTCCTCACACCAGGCAAGGCTACTGCGCGGACTTCTCCCCAAGGTAGGAAGTGTTCTTTCCAGTCTTCTTTAAGGTTTCCAATAGGGTGTCAACGTTGTGCTCCGAGTCGATGCACACCTTCTTGTTGGGCAGGTCAATATCAAACTGGACACCTACGATGAAAGGAAGAAAATTTTGCACAGCTAGAAGCAGTGTGCAAAACTGTGCAAAAAAGCCCGGGAAAAGCTCACCTTCACATATTTGTGCTCCCAAGGCTATCGGTCAAATGTACGTGTGCTTCCTTCCAGCAAAACCTGATACCACAACCAGCCAGCAAAACCAAACTGGTGTCCTGCCAGCAATGGTGCAAAGGAAGCCAGTTCTCTTAGAGATCTGCATTGGGAACCACAGTTTCTCAACTGCTTTAATCTGCTCACCCCACCTTGGAGCAACACAATCACTCGTGCACTAAGCAGAACGAGCTGAGTTTAAACCAACCACTATAATCCCCAACCAGCTCAGCCTGTGCTGTGGCTTAGCATGGACAGGCACTAACAAAGGAGTTAGCGTAGGGGTTAGGACAGGGTCAGGACAGGTTTCCTCAGCGGCAGTACCAGCTAACAGCAGTTAGTAGGAGGGAGGGAAAAGACACCTTCCCGCGAGGACTTCCCAGTGGCTAATAAGGGTAAGGCACTCTCAGCCAAGTGAAAGGCACTGGACATGAAGTCTCTATCCAGCCACGTATTTTCACAAAACTTCTAAGTATTTATCAGCTTTGAGAGCTCTGCCACGTCACCACATGAGGCTGATATTGGCCAGCAAGTTGAAGAGTGATGGAGGTGCCGACAACCACACACAGAGGAAGTGGGATGACCACAGCCTGGTAACAGGGTCTGGAAGAAGTTGCAAGGCTTCACCTTGGTGACTGAAAGCTGTTCTCACTTGGTGAGGACAGCGGAGCAGGACAGGTCCTCACAACTGGTGAGTGTGGGTCAGATCCTTCTCTCTTGGTAATCCCAGCACAAAGGAGGCACAGGTTATAATTTTCCAGGTTCTATTAAAAACAGACTGTGCAGGCAACCACCAAATGCTCTGCTCAGCAGCTCTTCTCTGTGATGGCTGATTACACCCCAAGCCTCCTTGGGAACAATGCCTGGCAGGACATCTACCTCCCTTCCTTCCAGCAGCCTGAGCAGTGCGGTTCCCAGAGGGTTCAGGATGAGGCCCTGGTGATTCAAAGCCACCAGCAGCCACGGCACCTCCTCCCTCCCTCGGCATTTTTCCAAGGGTCACTCGAGTCCTGCGACCGATCAGCGACTCGTTACTGACTAAGCAGAAGGCTCGGAGCAGGGAGGGGGGCAGAGGTTTCCAATCGGCCACTTTCAGCTTTTACCCACAGCGCTTTTTTAGCAAGATCCCAGGGCACTGACATCCTGCCCAAGCTGGCGCTGCTGCGGCGGGCTGGCTGTCACGCACCCAGCACTGACTCACCTCCCAGCCTGTGCAGGACACGGGTGACCGCGTTGGAGCAGCCTTCGCAGGTCATGTCCACAAAGAACTCGTGTTTCTGAAAAGAGGCAGATGCGGGGTCAGGGAGGATGCAGCCGGCAGCACACCACGGGCACTCGTCCTCCACTCTTGCCTTTTTCCTTGGGGAGGTGGGTTCAAATCCTCCCCAACCAAAAGGTCCACACATGCCACTAAGGGATGCTCAGCAAAACCAAGAGCTCTCGGTACTCCTCCCTATGGTGTCCTTGTGCTGTCCCTCACAGCATAACCCATGGGGCCTTCGGACACTGTCTGGCCTCTACTCAGAGCGGGGCCACCTCCAGGGCCAGCGCAGGTTGCCGTCCCTGCGGGCCTCCGCTGGACTCACTCCGCTTGCCCAGGGGAGCCCAGGAGAAGCGAGTCTCCTGCCTCCAGCTACCTGCTGTCCGGACTTATCTGCAAGGTTTTCAGTGCTTGCCCATCCTATTCTTCTTGTGCCTACAAGGCCGCTGGCCCCCAACGTAATAAACTCATAAAAATATTATAAAAACTGAAATTTAAGGAACGTTAGTGCCATTTTTTCATCCCTTCGCTCCACCAGGGCCCCAGTGTTATCTTCACTACTGGTGAGAGATACTGGGTCAACATAAACATGCTTGCCTGTAACACTAATCATCGCGTTCAACCTTTGGCACCAGACGGATCCTAATTTCCTTTTCTTGCACAAGCTTTTTACTTTCCTTAAAAAAAGAAATGTAAAGCTGTTTTGTTTTTTTTGTTTTTTTTTTTTAATTATTTGTTACCCACAACCCATATTTCTTTCTATTCAAAACCACCCTTTGCCACCGAGAGGCGAAAACCCTCACCGGCACAATTCACCCAGGGGACGGAGCTCGGGAACGGCCGCTCCCATCTGGATGTTCCAGAGTAATTAGGATTTTCTTTATTTTTATTTTTTTTAATTCTCCAGCGGCCCCGCGTGCTGCGGGGAGGCCGGTGTGCGGGAGGGCGCGATGGGGACGGGGCAGGAGGGCTCCCGGGGCACGGCCCCCCCTCCCCGGGCCGGCCCGCCCGCCCACGCCCCGCGGGCTGGGGGAGCCCCGCCGCCT
>VZTV01093200.1:748-15890 GCA_013400875.1 Anhinga rufa
TTTAATAACATGTTAGTCTCCTTCAACTACCCCTAGGCAGCAAGAGGGAGTGATTGAATTGCATTTCCCAACAGCCCAGACTGCAAGCAGCTGGGAAAAGCAGCTCTTACCTTGATATGTGCTTTGGCTTTGTTGAGTAGCCCAAGCGTTGTATGCCTGGTGCAGTCTGGTCCTAGCGGTATCAGAACTTTTAAGCGTTCTAGACACAGGCGGAGGTGAGCTCGGCTGCAAAGGGAGAAGAGCAGGATCAGAGCTATGCTTTCAAAAGGGGTATGCCATTTCCCTGCTTTCCTTCTATGAGGCAGTTTTCATGTTTACCTCTTTTGACACATCACAGGATTCACCACAGGTACCAGGACAGACTGCCACTAAACTGTTTACACTGCAAACATCAGCTGCTCACCAATACTTGCATTATTGCTAACCTCTGACAGACACTGTGTATTTTCTTGCTGTCTGAACTGATAATCTGACTCATCTGGATGAACTACGTGCAGGGGCAAGGCACACAGGCAAATGGTGCAAGTACCTCATGGGTTTCCTCTCTCTCAGCCATTTGCTGTCTGTTTTGCTGAGAAGTTTTGTGAAAGCAGTTTTGAATGACTGCTGTGCACTTGCACCTTGCTGGCCTGGGGATATTTGCTATGAAATGATCTGAGCACCATCTTTTTGCACAAAATTAAGAAGACCAATGAGAAAAATGGTCAGCCCAAGCCACCCAAACAATCCCTGCTAGCAGTTAAAGGAGCTAGATGGATGGTAGTTCTCGAGAACTGCGCTCTTACTCCTTCCTGGGCCCAGGCCTGAAATGCTGTTGGGGGTGCAAGGTCTGTGGGAACAAGGGAACCCAAGACCTTCCCCTGGGCAGTCTTCTGACCTTGGCTCACATCTACAAAGACAGGCTCAGCACAACAGCATTGCTGATGATATAAGCCATTTTCTGCAGAATATGGAAGCATGTTCTGAGGAAAATGTTTCAGGCAGTAGTGGCAAAGCACATCGTCCTCAGGCTACACAGGAAAACTGTTCCCGCTGTCCTCTCCTCTGTATCATGCATGCAGGAATGAAGGACAGATTTATGGAAAACTATCAAGTGTGGGCTGCCTTTTTCCCCTCCCTCTCTCTTTCCCAGACATTAATGATTTATGTCCAAACTTGTCATCCCAATCAATAACACAATGACATCAGCTCCACCATTCACATGCAAGAAACAGCGGTGCAAAAGAATCCTGAAAGCCTATCCCAGACCCTGCTCATGCACAAAGAAACTAAATCTTAGCCTGATCCATCTCAATGCAGGGGAAGGAAAAAAAAAAAAAAAGAGAAAAAAGAAAAAAAGAGCATGGACAGTTCATTTCCATATTTTTTTCAAATCCACTATTGCACCCATTTTGAAAGGGGTGGGGGAGAGGAGTCTGTAATCAAACAATTATGTCAGTGACAAGCAAGGATGATTAAGGGTGGAAGGGTCAGGGGTTTTGCTGATGAACTGTCAGTGCAGGGGAGTGTTCACTAGTGGAGCTGTAGCTGTGAGCTCCTCACTGTTTCTATTATAAATCTTTTTACAAAGGGTCCATCATTCTGTCTCAAGAACAGCCACAGGGCTGCATATGACCAGCAAGGGCCTTGAAGAACACGTGTTTTTCATCAAATATTAACAACTGGAGGGATGGGGAAAGGGAAATAATAATCTAAAAAACAAACTGAAAAAATAGTAATCACATCAATTTCATCTTTTACTTCTCAGATTGCTCTAGGGCAAACTCTGCTGACATTAAACCCATATGGCTGACATGGGGGGATTTTTTCTACCTAGAAGCCCATTTTCAGTGTCCAGCTTGATCAACAGGAGCTGTGTGCACCCACTACAGGTGTTTGCCCATCATCCCATAATGACCTGTAGGGTCAGCAATGAAAAAGCATTGCTGGTTCATACTGGCACTATAGTTCATGTCATCCCATGGGAGACTGGACACTGACTTCTTGCAGCTAGAGACAGGAAGAGGAGGATCTTGTAGTTAAAGACATTCTAGGTCTTGAACCTGTTTTTGGCTATGCCACAGATTTCCTGAACAGCCACAGAGGCAAATCATCGAGTCAGAGCTGTCAGAGCACAGTCATCAAGCTGCAGCACAGAGCAGCACGCCCCTCTTCACAGTGTGAGCACGAGCACCAGCCACACACTTCACCTATGGGATCAGCCCATGTAAAAATGCAGCTCCAGTAGAGCTAAAGATGTGTGCACACATCTGGGGGCTGAGGAGCAGGGCCAGTTCCACCTAACAGGGGACTTGCTATATAGCGCCTGCTACGGGTAGGGACTGCAAACTCCCCCTGCCCGGCTGGGCAAGGGCAGCTCCCAGCACATGGTGAAAACTGAATTATTTGTCCAACAGAAAACAAAAAGTTTGGGGAATCAACATCTAACCAGCGTCAAACATATCAACAGTCCACTCTTGAACACAGAGAGAAATGGACAACGTATCTACAGCCTGAACTTTGGGCCAAGTCTCAGCATTGGAGGTTTTACCAGGAACTGGGTAAGGCGGTGCACCAGGATCTGTGATTCCTGGAACCAGCAACCAGCTTTGGGCAGGAGTGAGCACTGCCTGGATTGCTGAGACAGAAGTTAAACGGATGGCACTGATCTGCCACATCAAAAAGTACGTTATGTGCAGACTTGATGAGATCAACCGTGTTAAGAACCTGAAAGCTATATGCAAAGATCCAGCCATGTAATAAAACCCTGGACGCTGAAACAGTTCCTGTTGTGCCCCAGGACTATGGTGGATCAAAGAAGGCTACTGCGCTCTGCAGGCCCTGACAAGGAGGGTCTGTCCTCATGAGGACACTGGAAAAGCTGGCAGAGAGTTACTTCCCCAGCACATGTAGCACCAAAGGGAACACTCCCCCGGTTCTGGATCCCTACACTGGCTCTCAAAGCCCAGAAGATTGGCCCAGGCTCATGCAGACGGTTTTCAGAGAAGCCACTCCTGCCAGTGGCTCTTCTGGCTGGTCGCTAAAGGCTGTGACCTGCAGCAGGGGTGATGGCCTCTGCTGGCACACCAGGCATCGGGAGGGGGCTGCTGGGTTGACCCTGGCTAGATGCCAGGTGCCCACCAAAGCTGCTCTATCACTCCTCTCCTCAGCTGGACAGGGAAGAGAAAATACAACAAAAGGCTCATGGGTCGAGATAAAGACAGGGAAAGATCACTCACCAATTTCTGCCCTGGGCAAAACAGACTTGACTTGGGGAAATTAGTTTAATTTATTTCCAATCAAATCAGAGTAGGATAATGAGAAATAAAACCAAATCTTAAAACACCTTCCCCCCAGTCCTCCCTTCTTCCCAGGCTTAACTTCACTCCTGATTCTCTTTACCTCCTCTCCACGAGTGGCGCAGGAGGACGGGGAATGGGGGTTGGGGTCAGTACATCACACGAGGTCTCTGCCCCTTCTTCCTCCTCATGAGGAGGACTCACATTCTTCCCCTGCTCCAGCGTGGGGTCCCTCCCACAGGAGGTGGTCCTCCATGAACTTCTCCAACTTGGGTCCCGTCCACGGGCTGCAGTTCTTCATGAGCTGCTCCAGTGTGGGTCCCTCCCACAGGGTGCAGTCCTTCAGGAACAGGATGCTCCAGTGTGGGTCCCCCACGGGGTCACAAGTCCTGCCAGCAAACCTGCTCCAGTGTGGGCTCTTCTCCTTGCAGGTCCACAGGTCCTGCCAGGAGCCGGCTCCAGTGTGGGCTTCCCATGGGGTCACAGCCTCCTTTGGGCATCCACCTGCTCCGGCGTGGGGTCCTCCACGGGCTGCAGGTGGATATCTGCTCCACAGCTAACCTCCATGGGCTGCAGGGGGACAGCCTGCCTCACCATGGTCTTCACCATGGGCTGCAGGGGAATCTCTGCTCTGGCACCTGGAGCACCTCCTCCCCCTCCTTCTTCACTGACCTTGGTGTCTGCAGGGTTGGTCCTCTCACGTATTCTCACTCCTCTCTCCAGCTGCAGTTGTGCAGGGTTTTTTCCCCCCTTCTTAAATATGTTATCCCAGAGGCACTACCACTGTCGCTGATGGGCTCAGCCTTGACCAGCAGTGGGTCCATCTTAGAGCCAGCTGGCACTGGCTCTATCAGACATGTGGGAAGCTTCTAGCAGCTCCTCACAGAAGCCAGTAATCCCACTGCTACCAAAATCTTGCCATGCAAACCCACTACATGGGGACACCTGCCTGTGACAGAGGGTGTTAGCACGAGCTGATAACGGTAATGATGGCACATAGCACGGCTCAGGCAACGAGCACACTGCAGGGGCAGGTGGTGCTGGCTGAGACAAGGCAGGTTTGGAAGAGGTTTCACCAAGCAATCCTTTCTGTGCTGCTGTTGGATTTTCCCCTTATTTTGCACTCAGGGCTGAGCCACACTGAGTTTTGACGCCACTGCAAATGTAAGCGCATTTTTATCTCCAACTGCAGCCTAACCCAGGGAAATGCACAGGGCTTTATATTAACATACAGCAGCAGGCCAGCCTCAGTGTGCAGGCTGGTGCAGACTGGGGACAGCCAGGCCCTTCAGCCACAGCAGTCACCTCCTGCTGCTGGGCACGACACTGGCAGAGCTGCTTGGGAGCTCCTTGGCCTGGTGCAGCTGGGATAGCAAAGAGCAACCAAGCCCACAAATTGTCCTGGCATATAAGTGTGTTGCTTTCCTTCAGAGAGATCAAATCAAACAGCTTCCCCAGCTCTCTCCCCTCCACAAGGTTCAAATACCTTGCCTTTTTACTTCTAAAATCTAACCTGGTCACAGTCTGTGACCCTTCTCAACTTTCAACAGCCCGAGCAGACCATGATGGGTTCTTAAACCACAGAGCACACAGGCAGGTCTGACACACTGATGGGTGGCTTCAGTAAAACCCAGAAATAAAACTCCAGAGCTCAAAAGCATCACAGCAAACTTAGCTAGAAGACCAATTCAGAGAGAAAGTAATCACAAACGTATTAATCTTTCTTATCAAGTCCTGGAGCTGTACGTGGACAGCTATAATCCCATGGGTCAGGCCATGACACGAATGTCTTTTCCCCTTGTTTACCTGGACTCTGTTGCAACATGGCTTTGACAACGCTGCAGGCTCTTGTATTCAATAAGAATACTAGCATTGTGCAGGCTCCAGACAGAGCCAGATGGCTTTCCATGTAAATCACTGGATTATGCCAATATTTGACGCATCTGCCAATATCTGGAAAAACAAGTCTAAATGCCCATATTGTTATGTAACAGAGACAACTCTGGCTTGGCGCAAAGGGCTGCTGCCTCTTGCTGCCCTGATCCTGGAGTAGAGAGAGGATGACAGGAGAATTCCAGTTTCAGCCGAGGCCAAAGCCTTTGCATGCTAGCTGCAGGGGAGATGAGAAGCTGAAGCCCTTTCTCCTGCCTAAGTGGCCTTGAAAAAAATCAGGCTCTCACAGCAGCATCCTGAGCACACAGTAGGTGCTGGATGTGCTGAAGAAGGAATCCTTGGATTTGAAAGGAGGGGGCTCTCGTATTTCCCAGGAGATCAGCCCAGTGTCCCCCTCCCGCTCAGCCTAACAAGGGAGAAGACTCCTGTTTGAGATTCCCATGTCAGGCATCAGGGTGGCCAGAAAAGGAGCAAAGCACCTTAGAGGCTTCAGAAAACCAGAGCCTAGCACACACCTTGCTGTCCTGAAGAGCTGAGGACAACCTTTTATCCTGTTCCACCTGGCAACTCTGGTTAAGACAGAGCCCCTCTTCTGCTTCTGCTTCCTCCCCTGTGCAGTGCCAGGAGAAGCCTAGAAGCAGATTCCTCTGGGATGTGGAGGGCAAGGAGAATGAGGATACACTCTCTTCTCTGCCAGGAGCTGCTGTGGGAAAAGGTACGTCAACCCCTAAACAGATGGGCCAGGAGACTGAAGCAGAAGAGGGATGAGTAAACCCAGCAGCCCCATGGGCCTGCCAGCTGATCCACAACAAGCTATAGGTGGCTGCATAGGGAAGAAGGGGATGCTGGCCCCTGAAATGGCAGCCCTACTGCCAGGGGCACATGCTGTTCTCCCCCCTTTCACTTTGTGCCTGTGTAAGAACTTCTGACTGTATTTGGGTTGTCTACTTCTACCCCACCAGATCCCCTCCAAGCCTGAGCCCCCAGGCCCTCTGTCCTGAGCTGCTATCAGACAGGAGCCTGGCCCTTGAGCTGTGCAGCCCCTGCTTGCACTTGGCTCTGCCTGGCTGCAGAGGGCTGTAATTTCATAGCCTGCTCTCCTCTCCGGCTCCCAATGACATCATCCACTCTGATTATATAAAGGCACGGGGAGGAAGCCTTTATTTATGCGTGCTTTTCTGCTCATAGCTTCAGCTGTCTCACTGTACAACACACACCAAAATCTCACTGCAGGAACTGGGCTCCCTTTTGCCTGGATCAAAACTGCAGTGCAGAAAAAGGTGTGGGTGCAAGAAAAATTCCCCATTTCCTTCCCCGACTCCTCTGAGGGCATTTTAAAGGGGTCTGGGTAGGAAACAACCTCCCCCCACCACTCTGCACCATAGCAAGCTGGGCATAAAGCCACCAGCCTCTTCCCTGCCCGGGGTGTCCCCAGAGAGCTGAGGAATCTGTGGTGGCAGCTCCAAGCCTTGTGTCTGCTCATCACAAAGGGGCTACACAGGGACTAAAAACCTACCTACCTACCTTTAATGCCTGAGGAGCCCTCTGCGAGGGCCAGTGCAGGGCTGGCAGGCCACCAGCAGTTTCTCTCCCTGGGTCCTGGTGGGCTCAGCCAAACCTCTGTGCATCCCCTGCTGAGTGGGTGACACCCTCGCCACTGCCCCACTTGGGTCCATCCTCCTCTTGCCAATGTTGCAGCAACAGCTGCAGGCATTGTCAGGCAGCCATCTCTGAATGCAGACATCCCTGGAGAGACTGCAGCTTCTTTGTTAGGACAGGTTTTGGGTTTGTGAGGGTTTTTTNCTGTGGGGCTCAGCCAACCCTCTGTGCATCCCCTGCTGAGTGGGTGACACCCTCGCCACTGCCCCACTTGGGTCCATCCTCCTCTTGCCAATGTTGCAGCAACAGCTGCAGGCATTGTCAGGCAGCCATCTCTGAATGCAGACATCCCTGGAGAGACTGCAGCTTCTTTGTTAGGACAGGTTTTGGGTTTGTGAGGGTTTTTTTCCAGCTTCCACCACAGGCAGAAGTGATGGAAACTGAGACAAGAAACTTTCTTTGCTGAGGAGTCAGTCAAACACATGTGCACACTCAGCTCTGAAGCAGCAGGTTTACCAGATTCAGCACTATCCCCTAGTCAGACACTGCTGATAGACTTTGCTGAATCAAGGCCTGAACATCTGCAAAACACACACACAGACACAGACACAGTCACTCTCTTCCTATCTTTAAAAGATCAAGCCTCCCTCCCAGCAGGAAATGACCAACTTGCCTCCAGCAGCATTTCAAAATACTGAACTCTGATTTTTGTATGTTGAAAGAAGGGAGCATCTGAGGGAAAAGAAAAGCATTTCCCAGATATTTTTGTACTATGCCTGCAGATCTATATGGCTTGAATTCAAGAGTGGATTTAAGCATGGAATATGCTCAAGTCCCACTGAGGCTAAACCAGACACTTGATCTCCAAGAGATGTTAAAAAAAACAGAACCAAACCAAACAAGAACCACCAAAAGAACCAGTAGAAAGAAGATCCTAACATGGAAAAGGACATTATCATCCTTCTCTTCTGCCCTCCTTTTCCTTCTACACCTTTTCAAAATTGAGTCTAATTTAACCCTGAAATTAGAAACTTTGTTTGGATTTCAGAGCTAATAGATTGATTAAAAAAATTCAGGAGGCATCGCTGGTTAAAGAAAGCAATTCCTAGAGTAACACAAGTGACCCCACATCAATAATTCATTGGATGAGAATGATTTTGAGATAAAAGTAATGAGAAACATGCAAAAACCACAGGGCAGGGAAAATGGGGAAAAACACGGTTTCCTTCTAAAAGCAGTTCACAGGTCAGAGGCATGCTTATCTCTAACAGCCATCATACGACTTGATGTTTCTTTCCTTACTCTTGTCTCTAACTCTTGTCTTGCCCAGCCCTCTCTGCAAGGGTATATACCCTCTGCTTTACTGAACACTTGTCTTCAGCGAAGGAAGAGGTTTTGCCAAGCACCTGGATCAGGAACGGCAAAGCAGCCAGGCGCTGGGGGCTGAGCCGGTGCTTTCTCTGCTGCAGAGTGTTATGCAATTGCTGCGAGCCCTCCAGCCACGCGCAATAAAGCTGCGGTGGCGTCCAGCCAGCCTGCAATAAACACACTCGCACCCGCTCACCCCAATTCCACAGGACACCAGAGACGAGACATGTTTTAGAAGGAAATCTGGCTCAGAAATATGCACTTAAAAGTTAATATTCTCCACCTGAGCTGTGAAATCACTCAGAACAAGCCTTGCTTTCTGATTTTAAATGAGGTCTCTTCTCATGATTATTTATTTTCCTGTGTTTGCTCCCAGTTGAAGGAGATACTTGCTCATTTGCCTCTTT
The DNA here is from genome assembly GCA_013400875.1 of Anhinga rufa. NCBI lineage: Eukaryota > Metazoa > Chordata > Aves > Suliformes > Anhingidae > Anhinga > Anhinga rufa. Next base: position 9,294 of record VZTV01093200.1, read on the forward strand.
GTTTCCAGTCAATTTCTACCGATGGCTCCCTGGCATGTAGGAGCATTTGTATTCCAAATGCTAATAAAATGTACCATGAAAAAGTAATTGAAAAAAAAAAGTGCTTTTAGATCTTTAAATTGTTTAAAATAAACAAAGAAATGAAAATTTAGGACTGACAATAAAAAGTCTTGACAACATATTATAAATAGGAATTTAAAGGAACAAAAAAGTTCCGTGGGGAACATTTTCAGCCTGATCTTAACCATATCAGATCTGTCTGCAAAAGTTAAAGTTGAGCATGCACCCAACTGTATTCTCAAACCAAGGGCAGATGAAAAACAAACCACAAATGAAAAGACCCATGATTAAACAATAGTAAGAACAGTAATAGCAATTAAAAAAAAAAAAAAGGCAATGCAGCTGTTCAAAGACACACAAATCAATGCATTTCTGCCTGGTGACAAGCTGCATAACAGGGAGGTAACTGGTGGTACAGTGCTCCAGAAAGCAGATCCTGATTCAAGCCTGTAAGTGGAAATTAAACATAAACAGCTATGTATTGATGCACTCTGCAACAGCAGTGTTTTGTCCAAAAGCCACCTCAGTCACAAAACCAAGACAAGGTACACTGGGAAAAGAAGCATCTTAACAAACAACTGAAATACTTAGAAGGAATGGCCAGTTTTGTAGCATACAAACCCTCCTCCACATCTGGAACAGAAGCTACAAAAGCCTTAAGGTAAGCATAAAGCAAGGATTTTAACTTAAAATACACTGCCCACACTCTATTGTAAATCTTGAACGAGGCTGTCCTACAAACCCTGCCCTGACTGTCCCTAAGACCTGCACAGCCTTGCACCTCAGAGCCAGCACATGGCCACATGTACCCCCATAGGCACACAGAAGTTAATTCTGCTCTCAACTCTTCTAGATGGGAAGACTCTTCACTGATATCAACTTTGGAAGAGCTTCAGGCTTTTGGCAAACAGAGGCTGCAAGATCAACAAACCTTCTGCCAAGTGGTGTGTTGCCACCATTGGTCTGTTCCAACACGGGTCTTTCTAAGCTGCTACTGCAGTCTGGAGGGAGACATGCCCGCTTCTCTCTGTCACACAACTGCCAAGGCTTCTCCCTTTCCGCAGATCCCTCTAAGTATAAAACTGAATGTTATTAAGAGGACTCTCCTAATTTCGTTACAATTTTAAAAACAAATTAAGGCTTTCCAAAATCAAAAAAGAGGAATGGAAGGACAGAGGGAGGGGAAATCAGGCAGTCCCCAACCCCTTGGTGAAATATGGGGGATCTGGCTGAAAGATCTGGCTTTCCTGCAGGACAGGTGTCTCCTGAGCTGCAATATGGAGAGATAATAAACACTTGGCTAGATCTCCCAGAGGTTTTTCAGTCCATCCACACTGTGCAGACATTCAGTGTAAATCATGTCCAGTGGCTGCAGGGGTTGGCCTACAAACACCTTGAGCTACGTGGACACACGAGAGAGTTTCCACTTCTCAGATTCAAGGCCACAGCACTGCAGACACAGCTGTGAACAGGACACTTTTGGAAGACTCGGGGTCCTACACTTATCTCAGAGGGCAGAGAGCTGAAGTGATATATCTGGGGCTATTTTTATTCACACAATGACTTCTTGGCCTTTGGGTCCTATTCATTTCATATCCTAAAGTTTTTTCTCTTTGAATTAGAGGGCTAGAATACAGAAGCTTCATTTAAGTGAGTAAGATAATAAAAAGAGAGAGACTATCTGTAATCCCGTGAATTCCAAAACTAGGATGCTTAAAGGAATGGCAAAAGCATTTGAATACTGATGCTCACAGTAATATAAATGATACCATTTTGGAAGTTGCCTCCTCCAGAACAAACTCACAGCTGTTCGGTAACATGACTGCTCATCCCTTCCTAACCCCTTTGATCTTCAGCGGCACCGGTGAGACAGACTACTTCAACTCAGCAGAAAAAGATCAAATGTAACAGCCTGTGCTTCACAATGAAAAGGTGATGAGAGCAGCATGGGCGGCCATCTGCCCAGCAGAGGAACAGAGTCAATCAATGCTTAGCATTTTCTCTCACCCCTTCATTTTCATCCAGATCTAGCACAGAGCTCGCAGTGCCCGTTCATCAGTTTCTCCTCCCAGCTCTTCCATGGCTTTCTGCCTTTCTTTGAGAACAATTTGGACAGTTGTTAAGAGATGTCAAATAGCAACAGATGCTCTGGAGTGGAGTCTATTATTATTTATCAAAGTTAATCCCACTTAAAATTAGATATTGGGGATCTCCTATTATTGATCTTGGTCATTAGCTATAAAAGTATTTCAATCCCTGGTGAATATAATCAACCAAACTTTACTGTAGTACAATACACAATGTTACCAGCTAAACTCCTTTTAGGCTGAGCTGTGCTTACAAAACCATGCTAAACCCTACAGCCATCACTGGCCATAAATGTTCTACATCACATTCTCCTTCTGACACAAAAACACAGCCTAATTGCTGCCAATATGGTCACACCTAGGTACCTCTTGCACAAGATCATTTGGCATCAAACTTTTCAGTCATGCTCACTGCCCACCATGCAGGTATCACAGTTTTGCTACCCTGGCAGTAATACATGGTTACAATCCTGCATTTGACTATCAGGGAACATACAAAGCAAGCCATAACTTCAATGTGCAACACAGGTCGGTTAATTATAAGGCCTTGACTAGCCCCGTCTAATAAAAACTCCATCTTTGTTAAAAGGTGGTTAAAAATCAACCTGCTCTTTAAATAGCCAATGGTGTCCTGTGCCTTTGCTCTCACGAATACCATTACAATTATCCTTCTAGGGATAAGCAGTGTGCTCACAGCCGCCAAGTCTGGCGACACTGCTTCAGCCACGCAGCATCCTCCTCCACGCCACCAACATGCATGCAAAGCAGCTGTGCCATTCATCAGAAACCTGCCTCGCCAAAAAGGAGGCAGTAACCTGGTTTGCTGTGACCTATGGATTTTCAGCTTTACTGCTAGAATTAGGTCACTGGCAAAGACAGCCAAGATTTTCCAAACTCACCAGCTATTCTTCATTATTATGTTCAGAGGTTTCCTGGCTAAGCACCATGCCTTTGAAAAGCTATGATGAGATATTTCAGGTTCCTGCAAGGTTTCTGCAGTTGGACACTGAGAAGCAGGGATGCTCTCACCCCATAATCCTTAACTGCCTCTAAAACGCCAGGCAACAGCAAGAGCTCTCTAGTTCAGATCTACTACCACTGAGTCCTTGCAGCCTCTCAAGGAGAAATCAAAGATGGTGCACACTAGGAAACAGATGAATTAGCAGAGACCCTTGAAGGCCACCTGCCTGCACTGACACTGGAAGAACCTGAGATATTAGGTGCCCCTGGACCACTCAACTGGCTGCAGCGGCAAAGCTACTCAGGGTCCACAGGGTGCCACAGCAGTAAAGGCACAGACAGTACCTCAAAACAGAGCCTCTGTTTCTTCGAAATACCAATGAAAGAGACCTTGGACTTTGGTGCCTACTAAATATAGTCAGGTTTTAAACTAGTAACGCCACTAACCAGTCAAAAGAAGCAGCCACATGCTTTGTAAGATGAACCATCAATGAAAGAGTGAAGGATTCTATGAACTTGTTATTTGGGAAAACATATTTCCTGTTTCAAAACAATGAGTGGGGAATATGCTGATATCAAGAATACATTCTGATCTGGTACTATATGTTATTTTTGTCATTAACATAATTTTTAAATTACACAGGTAAGGTATTGCTACTAAAAAAATATTTTTAGTGTTCATTAAGATAGGACAGAGTTTTCCCACCCCATATGTTTCTTTTCTGAAGCTATATTCCAGTTTCCTCACCTCATGGAAGAAACTCGTAATTCCTAATGAAAAAATATTCTAAGAATGTGGCCATTAGGAGTACTTGTTTACACAAAATCTTCTATGCCAGAAGGAAAGCATGTGCTCTTCATCTAATACCTCTTCACACTGTTAGAAATATTTAAGGAGTCATCAAATATGTACTGCACCTTTCAGGTATAGAGGGCTTACATCTGGAACAGAGGAAGCAGTGCATGTAATCTCACCTTGTAAAATTATTTTAAATTTAACCTCAACTATCAGAACGATGTTAAGAAAACAACCACATGAGCTTAGAGAAATACCTGCAGTGGCACTGCATCATAATAATCACAATCACACCCCTCCTTCCCTGTTACTTTGTAATGCTTATGTCCTCCACAGAGCCTCATGAATTTAGGGAGGAAAAATTACTGCTTCATGGTCAGATATTTTCTGTACAGCATCCCATACTGGGATGACTCCTTGTTGGTTTCAAAAATCAATGGTGTTAAAAAAAATAATAATTAAAAACCAAGAAAAATAATAACAAAAATTGTCACCACAAACCATTCACCCGGGGAAAGGCTGCAGTGGGTCTCCTCATCAGGAGAGCCAAATGACAAACCAGAAGCACAGATTTCTTGACTTTCCCAGTGCTGTGCTAGCCAGCAGCTTGCAGAGTTTGTATGCACTTTCAGGAAGGGCAAAGCAGCAACCAAACAGAGCCTACATTTCAACTCTCTCCACAAGCAGGAAAGGGTTATGCAGCAGACAAGACCTTTAAGTGGGAGTCAGGAGGCTTGTCTGCAGACAGCTTGCATGACCTCAGGTAAATCCCTTGAGGAACTGAAGCAAGCACTGCTCATCCACAAAATGGAGTTAATCCTAATTCCTTCACGGAGTACTGCACAGCTAAATCCACTCTTGGTTTTCAGGTGCTCATGTAGCTCAGCAATGACACTGGTATGTGAAGCGCCTGGAGAGTAGGACACTTTGGAAAGCTAATTCATTCAGCTTTCTCTGCTAGTTAATAATGCCCAGAGTACAAGATGACCACGTTTCTCAAAATGGATCAATAACCCCTCACTGCTCTGCCCCATATATGCGGTAAAACTATCTGAGGTTCCTTCTGACCGCTGTCCTAAGAAATTCCTAAGATGGAATTTCAGCAAAGTTCAAAGGAGTTTAATCAGAATCAAGACCACGAGATAAAGGCTGATTGTTGATTTTGCAATCAAGCAGTCATATAACTTTTTTTTTCTTTAAAACATCTAGTTTCTCGTGTCCTACTGTTAATCTGACATGTCCAAAAGATTATCATTTAGGACTCATAGAAAAATTTAAAAAAAAAATACAAAAAAACATCTACATAGGACACTTCCCTCCCTGTTCTTTTTTTAAAATATGTAGGTTACACTGGCTCATACACTGATTTTATGTGGGAAATAGAAACACTTGACTTCAGGTGCTGGGATCTGAGCGTCACAGAGTATCAACAGAATTGCAGTGGAGATTAGAAAAGCTGTCAAGATTAATGATATTTTTCACTTTAAATAACAGAACAGTTTTAAAAAATGCTCATTTAAAAAGAAAAAAAGAAAAGCCTTTAAGAAATTTATTCAATTTGCTTTCGCTGGATGGCTGAGGGGCAGCGCAAGGCAGCACCATCTGCACAGACCTGAGAGCCAGCTTGGAGGGCTTATGGGAGTCCCCTACTTCTGTACAACAGCTTTCCACTCCAACTACTGCTAGCCATTTACAATGTGCCCAACCCACAGTCTAACCCACTTCGCACTCTGCTCTTTCCCCACTGCATGTATTTTTCTCAGAGATCACTAAGAAAAAAACCCCACAACTCAAAGAAACTCCAAGAGACACTCACTACTGTAGGGGGCCTTCACATATTTTCCTTAAGTATATGACACCAGATACAAGATTTCTCTTCTCCCCCTCTGCAATCCCTTCACTGAAACACATCCCCATATGTGCTTTTTCCAACGAACACCAAGCCTGTAAGCTGCTTTTCCAAGGCAAGAAAAGTTTAAAAGAGGTCACGCCACAGAGAACAGGCTCTGCGCACTTCCTAAGAGGGTCATATTACGTAGAATATCCACCGGAGACAAAGTGTTCCCATCCGGTTTCCCACTTCTTTTGGCATGAAAGTTGCTTTTCTGGGTGGGTGAAGTGGCAAACACATGCATTGGAAAAAGATGAATATTTCCCCCCGCCCCATTTCCTTATCTCAGCCAAAATTCCTCGGCATACTTCTAGGGTCTAACAGTGATTTTTGCTATGAAAGCTGATTACTACATTCAGCGATTGGGACTCTCCACACACACAGAGGCACTCAACTTTGGATGGCTTTTTTTTCTTTCCTAGAACAATGCTGAAATAATTTTCTTTTTAGTTAGACATTAGGAAAAACTTTCTAGCGGTAACAACAGTTAATCAGGACAATAGGTTGCACTGCCTCCCTGGGCAATCCTGCTGTCAAAGGCTTTTAAAGCCATGCTAGATCGGCAACTGTCAGGAAAGGTTTAGATAGAGCTTTTCTTGCCTTGGAGCAATGGGACAGACAAACAGGTGCTGCAGGCCCCTCTCAGCTACATCTTTGACAGCTTCACAAAACACCACGTAAGCCTGAAGAATGCAGTTTCTTGCCCTCCTTTACGCACAGGGCCCAAGCCAGCTGCAGGGGCGATGTGCTGAGTCTCTGAAAGCAAAGGGGAATTTTGCCTCTCTGAGCTATGACCCTGGTGA
>VZTV01093201.1:16705-27933 GCA_013400875.1 Anhinga rufa
GGTCATCTAGTCCAGCCCCCCTGCAGTGAGCAGGGACATCTTCAACTAGACCAGGTTGCTCAGAGCCCCGTCCAACCTGACCTTGAATGTTTCCAGGGATGGGGCATCGACCACCTCTCTGGGCAACCTGTGCCAGTGTGGTACAAGATCTAACAGCCCTTTCTCATGTTTCTGTTTTGCTCTAGTTTTAGCTGAAGGTTACAAGAGAAACTAGGTCAGATACTGGGCCAAGCATCCTTGACTTGATTTTTCTCAAACTGAGGTGCTTGTACTTTGGCCAAGTGGTTTCCAGTGCCAAGACAGTTGGGTTTTACACTTTTTTAAATGCATGACTCTGAACAAGGTCAGTCAATGCTGAGATGGTGGTTGTGCAAGGATAGGCTACAGTAGATTTTTTTAGTGAGCAGCTCTGGTTTATTCATTTCTTTGTTTTCCCTTTTGAAAACAATGAGCATCCTGGGGTGGTGTAGAGGGCATAGAGGTGACAGCTTCTTGTTTGTTGTCAGCTTCTGCAGCATTTTGTTTGATTGGCTAAGGAAGCTTACTGCCCTCAGGTAGCAATGATGGATAGTAGGTACTACTGCTTCCTTCTTGTCCCCTCTTCAGATGCCCTGGGCTCATAACAGCTGTCTCCTGTGATCTGACTAGTCTGTGTGCAGTGCAAGTCCTGATGACTACTGCCATTAGTGGCGTGTTTTCTGGAAGAGACAGATCTGCGGATGACCTTTCCCAAGGTGCACTGCTCCCTCATCTAGTCAGACTGGGAGACAACTCAGCCAGGGAAGATGCAGGTTCAAGGTGTAGTGGCAGTTTCCTTGAGGAACCCTCACCTGAAATGATGTTATTACACTGGTTTCTTGCAATTCATTTTCCTCGAAGCAAGTATTCAGAAAAAAAAAATAGTTATGCAGACTGATATCATCAGGGAATGGTTTCCAACAGCCATGCCAATTGCAGAGCAGGAGGTGGATTTCCCTCTGCCATGCGTTGTGGATACCTGACAGCCAACTGTTTAAACAAGGCCTATTTTGGTAACCATAAAGTGAAAACAAGTGATCCAGAATCACCTTCCTTGCGTGATGGTGATTAAAACAGTGATCTTGCAGGAGTACCACACACAAGGGAAAGCTAATCTGGGGTAGAGCTGCTTGGTGAGACTGACCTTTGGTTTAAGTAGTTGGTGGTGCAAGAAAGTGGTGTTTTGAAGTTGTGGAAGCCAGGTTTAGGTCTGCTGTGTGCAGAGTAAGGTGGAAAAAGTTGGTCTGTCTATTAAAAACTAGTACACTCCCAATAAACCCCAGGTGACTGCTTAAAACAAATCCTCTGATGGGTAAACGGGGTTCAGCCCTTGCTGGTGTTTGTCTCTGGGGATTGATTGTGTTGGTGATGGAGGTCTGAGAAGAGGTTGAATGAAGCTGGAGGAAGTTGTTTTTTGTTTTTTTGTTTTGTTTGTTTTTAGGCAGAACATAAGGATTGAGACTGAAGTTGTTGCCAATGCATTGCTGATGTTAGAGGGACAGGTTTTTTGATGGAGGACAATTTGTTGATGGATGGATAAGACAGATAAAAAGAACCCATACAATTGCGTGGATCAAGCTTGGTAGTTGCTGGTGATGAAATTGGGTAGACTGGTTTACTTAAGATTACTTGTTAATAACGCTCTTCTGTGTTATGTCTAAGATCAGACTTGTTGGTTGGAACCCTTCAGACTGAAAGATGCTTTGTAAATGTAAGATTACTATTCTGTCTGCTTTGCAGGGAGAAGCTAGGTCGACAACAATCTTAATTACAATCTGTTTCTGTTAATAGATCTTTATTTTTAGAGTTAAGTTAAATGAGGCTTTAAAGCATTTTTATACAGGTACTTTTAACATAGTGCTAGCATTTAGGATGTGCGGTTTGGTATACTAGATCTCATCAATACATGATGAGGAACAGTTCCTCCATGGCTAGAGTGGATAACAGACAGCTGTTTTGGTGTGACAGGCTGGCTTTACGTAGATTTTAAATGGGTCTGTGCCCTACACATAGCATAAAAACGCTTCAGGACATAACAGCTCTGCCTGGGGAAGAATACACTGAGGGTTTAACAGTATTTTTTACAGCTCTGTTTAGACTTACCCATACCTGTTAGGAAGCATTTTGACAGGGAAGCAAAGAAGAAATTAAATAGAAGTAGCTGATAAAGGCATGGGATGCATTTAGGGAGGTGGAATGCAATAACCAGAATGAGAGCATGCTCTTAGAGCAGGCACTGGTACTCATGCCCTTATAAGAAGTATTTCAGCAATGACAAATAAGTTTGTTTCATCTGAAAGTAGCAGATTGCTTCCTAATATTTTGCTGGTCTGACATTCTGTGAAATTGTGTTATATCCTAATTCAGTGGTTCCTCTGCATATAGAATAAGAACTTGCTATTTTCTACCAAGTGAAGCAGTTCCCTCTCATTCTGCAGAGGTAGAGGCCTTTATTTTGGTGGCAAAGATCCATGGATTAATCTCTTCTGATGACTTATGATGGATGTTGGCATTACTTCACCACTGACTCAGAAGAAAGAGTTGCCTTTACCACAAGTGATCTACTTAGTTTGTCGAGAGTTTTCCTTGGAGGTGTTACCCTTGCTTAGCAGTGAAATCTGCTGAGATCACAGCCTGGCGTGGTACGGTTACAGATGCATCAAAAAAGTGTGTGTTTACGGTCATGTGCTGGCAGGTAAGGATGATGGGCACCTGGAAGTGAACAAGCACTCGACGCAGATTTCCTAGCTGTAAATGGGTGGTCTCTTCATGCATCCTCATGCCTCCTCTGCACATGCACATCTGGCTTCCACCCTTTTCAGGCACAGCATAAATGGAGGCGTTGGTGGCAGGCTGTTACATGTGAAAGCTGAAGACTTAAAGGTCCTGGAAAGTACATTTGATTTAGAATCTTTATGTTGCCTTTCCATTAGTTGGCCTAAAATGAGCAACTCTTAGGTTAATTTCATTTTAGCAAATGAAGGCACCCTTGGCCAGTTTTTTGGTTCAAGGTTATTCATATCTTAACAGTTAAGAGGAAATACTGTTTATGCTGATGACTCTTTTTCTGCAATGTAATCTCCTATTTTGCATGAACCACATAGCCATTACCATTTTATTTCATCGACAGCCTGTGAGAGAGCATGTGTTTTCAGTTCCTAGAGGGAGCTGGGCTAAACTTCAGCTGATACATTCCAGGTGAAAGCCTCGGTGTACTGTTGCCAATCTACTTAGCTATCCAGTTTCTTGCCAATTCTGTAAGGTTAATACTATTACAGAAAAACATGTGAAACCAGGTGCAGTGTGTATGTCATTAGTTGGGTTTTGCAGTTTTATTTTTCACGATGCGTTTGTTTGACTTCTGTATCATTTTGCAGAACATATGTAATGTGTAGTTTATATTGTTTTCTTTGCAAAATAGAAGGTGGCTGTAATTTCAGCCTGGGAAGGAAACTATTAACATTTTTTAAGTAAAAGAGAGGGGCTTAAAAATTGGAATTTCTTTTTAGGTTTCTTGGAAAATATTAAGGGAGATTATGTAACTGCATAAAGTGTCTGGGGAAAAGGAAAGAGAAGGCTCGCTGCATAATGTAATCTGGTCTCCATGGACAGCGATGAGAAGGAAGAGAACGGAGAACTGTGTGGTCCCAGCAGGCTTCATTTGTTCAAATCTGGAAGTTGGCAGCACATCTGACAGGGCAGCTTTGTATAAGGCCAGCTTGCCAGTCTCGCACCTAGGTTTACCTTTTCAATAATAACAAAGTTTATTCTGCTTGGTACTATAATAAAAGAAAATAGAAATAATAAAAGTAATAATTTTCAGGCTCATCTTGCCCAAGAATAAAGGGAGTTGTGTGAAGCGAGTCAGTCAACCCACTGTAATCAAACAGTTCTTCTATACCTACAGTATAAATGTTGCATGAGTAGCTAGACAGAAAAGACTAGTGGTCATCTCGAAATCATGCAGAAAATCCACTTCTTTTGGTTCTTCAGTGTCAGACAAGGCTGCCAGATGAAACTGAATATTGAGTTGAAAGCAGAAGATTGAATTTGATAATCCTGGAGATAAGATGCTTTGACAACCCTGTCATCATTGAAATATAGCTGTGATGATCACTCAAGTCACTCTTCTAGTTGTTACAGTGACTCTTCATAGAATCATAGAATGGTTTATATTGGAAGGGACCTTTAGAGGCCATCTAGTCCAACCCCCCTGCAGTGAGCAGGGACATCTTCAACTAGACCAGGTTGCTCAGAGCCCCGTCCAACCTGACCTTGAATGTTTCCTGGGATGGGGCATCGACCACCTCTCTGGGCAACCTGTGCCAGTGTCTCACCACCCTCATTGTAAAACATTTCTTCCTTATATCCAGTCTAAATCTACCCTCCTTTAGTTTAAAACCATGACCCCTTGTCCTGTCACAACAGGCCTTGCTAAAGAGATCATCCCCATCTTTCCTGTAGTCCCCCTTTAAGTACTGGAAGGCCACAATAAGGTCTCCCCGTAGCCTTCTCTTCTCCAGGCTGAACAACCCCAACTCTCTCAGCCTGTCTTCATAGGAGAGGTGCTCCAGCCCCCTGACCATCTTCGTGGCCCTCCTCTGGACCCGCTCCAACAGGCCCATGTCCTTTCTGTGTTGGGGGCTCCAGAGCTGGACGCAGCACTCCAGGTGGGGTCTCACCAGAGCAGAGTAGAGGGGCAGAATCACCTCCCTCGCCCTGCTGGCCACGCTGCTTTTGATGCAGCCCAGGATACGGTTGGCTTTCTGGGCTGTGAGTGCACGTTGTTGGCTCATGTCCAGCTTTTCATTCACCAACATTGTTTTATTCTTCAACATTATTTCCTTCTAGAGGAATTGCTTTGTCTTTGTTATCAGGGAGGACAAAGAACAATAGTCACTCCTATCTTGAACACTAGGAATATGAAGACTTCAAACTTGGTGAGAAACTTCCTTTTGTGGTAACATTGCTGTCAGCATAACACAAAATGAGCAAATAGGGTGAGATGTAAGCCTGTGTGTACTGGCCTTTTAAAGACATTTAAATTCACTAGTTTGCTGTGAAATGGTTGAAGGAAAAGGGAAATGCAGAACTAAAAACCCAAACCCAAAATAAACAGCACTTCTACTAATGCAGGGTGGTTCAGAGAGTGGCTATAAGCATCCATGCAAGGAAAATCACAGACCTTTGTAACGCTCTCAGCCATGTCTCTAAGGGATGCCATGGGATGACTGTATGACAAGGAGGTGTTCTGTAAGTGCCTGAGGAGCAAGTGTAGTAGTGGCAGAAACAAATTGAAATGAGAACTTCTGAAGTAGGTTTGTCCTGATGCTGAGTTCATCTTGGTGAGAAAGAACCATCTGTGTAATTAGGAGTTGGCTGGAAAAAAAAAGAGTATTTATGCTCCCTTCCTTTAGTTACTCTTGGACATCCTCAGAGGAAGATCTTATTTTTATTTTTGCCTTTACTCTGTGGTCCTCAGTAATGCAAGTTTATTTAAACTGAAATTGAACGTGACTTTTGTACAAAATTTTTATACAGCAAGATAGTCCTCAGAGAATTGGTAATCTTAGGAAGGCAACTAATGATGGTTTTGGAAGGATTTTGACCATCTACGGCCTGATGATGCTCCAGTTCAAGTGGAAACTTTCTTCCTCTAACTTGCAAATAAATAACAGCAAATATTTGAGAAAAATATTGAAGGAGGCCTCAGCAGCTGTAGAAACTGAATGACAAGAATAATGCTTTGAACCAAGATGGAAAATAGGAAGAAGTCTGACACACAAGTAAAAAGAATCTGCAATGCCCACAGTGAGCTGAGTAAAAGTAATAGGCTGAATATGTTGCAAGAAATAACAAGTTTAGGAGAATTTTTCTACTGGTAAGGATGCAGAGGGGTCCTAGAATGGATTGTGTGAACATTGTGGGGCCTTTACCAGTTGAAGTCTTCAAGAACGTGGATAAGGTAACTGTGTTGTCTTTAAAGGAGGGAACTGATCCTTTTGCAGGTTTTTTTTTTTTTTCCAGCTCTATTTGCCTGTGATTCTCACCAGGCTCTACAGTGAGTGGGATAAAAGGAAGTGGGACAGTCAGAAGGAGCGTGGTTTCATAACTTAAACTGAAATCCAGATGATCAGTCTGTTATCCCTGTTTGTGTCAGAACAGTGGAATATGTAGCAGTCCAGTTATAGGAGACACTGGCAGTTGAACGTGGATGTTTCAGGCTTGAAAATATTTTCTTCTTTGCCTAGCTCAATGCGGAGCATTTTGCCATGTTGCTCTGTTAGGCTTGGAACATTTTGATAAATTCGCTTTTTCACGCATGATCCCTTGCTAATACAACTTGAGGTTCAGCCCTGGCTGGTGCAGAAGCATCATAAAGCATAGGTAGAGAGAAAACTGATCTGTCTTCAAAAAGCTTATGTAGACATATCCCAAGTTGTTAAAGCATAACTAAAAATAGACTAAAAGAAGGGTAGACCGGACTGTTTAGAGACTTGTGACTCAGCTACAACATTTTTGTGTATTTTTTTTAAAAGTTGTATGCTTTAGGTTTTGGACCATGTTGGAGGAATAACCATGTTACAAAATTAATTTGGTAGTCTGTGGTTTCTATTTTAGCTAGTAAAAGCTTTATGGACTTCCTACAGTGTTTCCAGTGCCTGTCTTTGGGCAGAGGAAGAAAGTTGCCTGAGTTCTGGGAAGTGTGTGTGGAAAAGACTGAATAATGGACCCCAGTTTCTGCTTTTCTCCAGACATTCACTCCATAGCTAATAGCAAAAGTAGGATGTAGACCAATAAAAATAACATAATGTTAGGAGTAGCAGAATACGAGTTCTTTTGGCAGAGCATTTTCAACTCTCCTAGGAAACAAATTGGTTCCTGTGCATTATGTGTTGATGGAGATTGCGTCCTTTTTACATGAGTAATGAGTCAAATGTTCTTTTAAGATGTACAGGGCCTGATTCTGATCTCCAGTGATTTAAATTTTGAGTAATTCAAGAGATATTCATGAGTTATGCTACAATAACAGATTACAATCTGGTTCTTATTTCGTAGGATTTTAATATGGTTGTAAAAGGGATATTCATCTTCATTTTCTAAATGTGTAGTGAGTTACCTAATTAATCCAATATTGTCTTCTTTCTGGAGGAGGCTGTTTAACTTGAATTTCGTTGTCAAATACCATACATACAGACAAGCTCGTGTGGTGGTAACATTAACTAATGATAGAGTTATCCAGATATACAGTTCTATCATTAACTTGAATTACACTGTAATTCCAATTGTTTTCAGTAGAGAAAGACCACACTGCTGAAAGAAAGCAAGCACACTGTTTTTGCAGTCGCTCTGCAATTAACTCATATAACCTCTGCGCTCATCATGCTTTGTATAAGATCCAGGGTGACCAACTGTAGGTCACTTATATGAGAACAAAGACCCTGGGGCTGAGAGACAGTTTATTAAGATAATACTGTCGTATTATCTGGCAACTGTCACAGCAGTTGCCAGTGAAAGCATGTCTGTATTTACTGTATACTTGCAGTAAATAAGAGTTGCCTGAGTTGGGATGTTTTGAATACTAAGGGATGGGGAGAATAACCAGATAAATGGTGGTGGTGTGAGCGTGGAGTCAACCTCAACTTGTTTTCCGCAGGTTCGCCTTCAGTGGTGATTGCCCTGTGGATTTTCTGATGCAAGGTTAAGTACCTACCGTTCGAGCCATGGGATGTTTATTGTTTTTCTCCGTTATTCAGCCACTTGCTTTCATGAAAATGAAGGGACTCTGCCCTCTGTCAGTTTTGGTCACTCTTGACCAATGTCACCCAAAGTTAGTGAAGAGAAGGGAGGAGAAGCACATGAAGATGCAGTCAGAGCATTGTTTAAGCTTTGTTCTCAGGAAGTAGGGCTAAAAAATACTGTTCTCGGGCATTTCTCTTTCCAGATAGAAAAAAGAAAAGTTGAATTGAATTCTTTCATCCATGTCAAGGAGTACAAAGTGTGTTGTCACTTGCTGGTGCCTCAATGTATTCATCATTGGGAAGCCCACAGCAATGTACTTTCTAAATGGTCTATGAAAAATGGACATACAATCTGTTTAAAACAAAATAAACTTGTTGCTTTTATCTGTTAAAGCAAAACAAAGCCGATATAGCTTGTAGACCACTTGTTGCCCTTAGAGTGTGTATAATGGCAAGTCTGGTGCATTGCTACTGACCATGGTAAGAGAAGCATGTTCTTCCTCACAATGCCTCTTCAAACATTTCTGTTTAATTTTTTCTTCTAAAAATCTTTGATAATGTATAGTTAAGTTTGAAAGTGTCTTATTTCAGTTTTACAAGAACCTCAGATTTTTCTCTCCGAAAGACAAAGAAAACTCCACGCTTAAGATTCAGTTCTGCAAACCCTCCCCCTTCTTCAAACATTCATATGGAAATACACCATTAACTGTGAAATTCCTTAGCAACCTTAACAGCCTGGAAGAAGAGATCCAAAACCCAACAATTCTCGATCCTCAAGAGAATTTGTATTGTCTGTTGTTAATATTCATTATATTCTAATAAGCGATTTGAGACATTCTTTTCAGGGTCTCTCCTCCTTCATTCTCTCAACTGCAACAGTTGTTTTGTTGGAACGGTGCAACATTCACAGGTGGAAAGTAGAACCTAAAGCTTCCTACTCACCATCTCTCTGGAAAGTCATCAGAAAATCCACTTTATTTCATAATGATTCCTTTGCTAATTGCTTTAACAGCCCATAATTTTTTTTTTCTGATAAATTAGTCATTGACAGCTGATAGAAGAATTATTAGTACTTTATAACATAATAAATGGTTCGATAACTCTGCTTAACGAGAGAACTCGTAATTTCAGATACACGGTGGCAGTAGTATGTGCTGCTACGTGCAGCAGTACTGTGATGGTTTTTCTACCTCTTAATTCTCCCACTTAGTAAAGACTAGTCATCCCAAAAAATCCAGAGCTGATGCTGTGGTATGCAGTGTCTCAGGTGTTGAAGTGGAGGAAATCATTCAGGCATTGCTTCAGCTCAGCCTTAATCCCACTGGAGCTGAGAAGTTCTGGCAAAAAGTCCCACTGCTTGACAGAGACAGGGCTGAATCCTGAGCTCTCAGCATTGAATGAATCTTCGTTAGCCAATGAAAGGAATTTCACTTACTTTCCCTCCAGATCTATTTTCTAGAGTAATTTTTGGGGAGGAGTGTAGAGTTGTGGTTATTTGTGGGGTTTTTTGTTTGTTTTTTTTTTTTTTTTGTGGTTTGTTTGTTTGTTTTTGTTTTCATTTTTGTTTTCTTTTTAATTTTAAGCTGTCTTTTCGGTATGTCTGTATCCCTACCCCTTTTTGTCTTGCCTTCTTTCCTTTCATTTTTGCAACCCTCCTTTCTCCTTCTCTTTGCATCCATCTGTCCCATGTCTTTTTATTGTGGCCTCCTTTTCTTTTATATTTCAGACTTGCTATTTTCTGTTTAATGCACTGTCCTCTTCATCACTTTCCTTTTCTTTGCTCCCTTCATCCTTTCTGTTTACTTTTCCCATTTTTTATATTAAGAGGCTCTGTCATAAAGTTCCTAATTAATTTATTTCTACAGGGATGAGACTGTAGACCTTATTTTTTATTACTATTTTTTTTAATTTTATATTTGAAATTTGCCACAAGTGCTCTCTTTCTGCAATACCACTTTTATCTACTCTAACTTTTCCTTTTTTTTGTATCCTGTGCGAATGACAGAAATGTGCCGGTGTTGTACAAAGTAAAGATGGGTAGTGGATATAGCCTGGCGGTGCTGTATGGCCACTTAATTTCTTCTTGTTTGGAGGCTTAGAAACTCAGGCTTCTCTCTCACACTCAGGACTTGGGTAGGCTGTCCTGTCACCTGAGTTCCTTGGTCTCAAAAATAATTTTTAAATAATAATCTTTGTTTTGCTTCTTACATTATGTAAGATCAGTAGCGTAAGAGGCTAGTTGTGCCTAGTGTAATAGTTTTGTACAGTTGTCAGAATTTTTGTATTTTTGCTCAAAGAAAGGTGCTTGCTTTTATGTGGGGATCCTTACTTTGAGGCAGTTGTTCCAAAGAAAGGAATATTTGTACCGTATGCTATCTCTATTTAGCTTTTTTTGTGGGTAAGTCAATTTGAGAAATGTGGTTATGTATCATTAAGGTCCATAATCTTAAATGTTCAAAAACCACACATGTCTTCAGTGTCAAAATTTGAGTGTGAAATAGGTAGTACTATTGGAAAGCTAAATGAGTAGTAAGTCAAAGTAATTAAGGGAAAGTAAATAATCTCTAAGGTTCTCATTCCCCATGAAACTAATTTCGTATCTTATCCTTTATGTATTTAAAAATAGTTCCCTGCTAATTCAAGATGCTTGTGTACTATGTGTGTGAAGAGCACTTCAGTTCTATTGAAAGGATGGCAGATTAGGGAGTTATTTTCAATGGGCTAATTTTTAATTTTTTTTACTTTAAGAGACATTCATTTGAGCAATGTAAGTG
The DNA here is from genome assembly GCA_013400875.1 of Anhinga rufa. Taxonomy (NCBI): domain Eukaryota; kingdom Metazoa; phylum Chordata; class Aves; order Suliformes; family Anhingidae; genus Anhinga; species Anhinga rufa. The sequence goes on from VZTV01093201.1 coordinate 27,240, forward strand.
AACAAATCTTGCTGGAAAAACAGCTTGATGTGCATGCAAGACAGCAGGTGATCAGCCAATAATTTTGTGATGGCTTATGACTAGAAAACCTTTTTTTTTATCTTTAAAGGCATACGGATAGCAGTACTTTCTCTACAAAGGTGGGCTTTTTTCCCAGTCTAGTAAGGCCTTATATGCTTTCCTGTTTTACCTCCAAAAGATCTGTGGTTTGTCAGTGACTCTACTATTTGGAATATGGGTTATTATTTTTTTTCTTAAATGAATAAAATATACATTGTAAGATGGATGACATGTATTAGAAGGGCTAAACTGCTCTGGAACTGCAGGTCTGCCGTGCGTGAGTCCGATGGTGGTCTGATGGGAGTGTGATGAGATTGTGCTGTCAACTCCATCAATATCTTGAGTAGTTGTCTTAAGAGGGCTAATATACGTTCATGACATGTCTCCAGGTTTCTGTGCTGAAGAAAGTAAATCTNAATCTTATTTCTTTTTTTAATTTCTGTGTACATCCTGCCCTTCTACTCCTGAGGTTTTCTGTTGCCTAGAGAGGCATATTGCATATGTAGATTTCTTCCTCCTACTCATGGAGATGCACGTAGTGAAGTGGCACGGCAAGATCGAAACAGCGAAGGGACTCAGGTTCATACGTACAGCGTACGTGAAGCACGGTACTGTGCTCAAATGTGTGGAGGGA
>VZTV01093211.1:0-14607 GCA_013400875.1 Anhinga rufa
ACTCCCTAAGCAACATTCAAAAGAGATAACATTAACGACATACTAAATAATGAAATACTAAATAAGAGGCCCATATCACATCTTTGGATCACCTGCAGGTCTCCTTTAACTCTGAGATTTACATATCCATTCCCCATTGTGACAGTTGGAAACTGTGTTATGCAGGAATGGATTCCAAGTATTACATATAACTGGGTTAAAAAAAACCAACCCTTATGTTGTATATCTTTTTTGAGGTCTCCTTATAGAACATACAGAAAGGTGTACAGCAGAGAAAAAAGTACCAAAAGTGGTCAGCCTTTGAAAATGTCTGGAGAGCCCAACCTCTAATGACTATTTACCTAGAACAAGTCATCTCTTTTTCCACTTCAGTTTATGCAGCACTCATGTGGAATTACAAACTATTTACTGTATGATCTGTGTCTCAGAAATTAGAGTATAGGGACTGTATATCCATTCAATGGAAGCTGTTAAAGTTATTTTGCTCCACGCATCTGCATCAGAACCAAAATTTGAAATATAAGGTTTATTGTGTGTCACACTGTAAGGAAAAATCAGATTTTCAATGTATAGTGACACTTTTTCTTAGAGGTGTTTGTTATTATTACTGTTACTATTGCGAGTGTTGAAGTTTGTTTCTAAACAAGTTCTTCCAAAAACTTGGGTCATAGAACATCCTCAAATACTTCAAAAAAAAATATCAAAAGACTACTTAGAAATTTCATTGTGATATTCAAAAATTAGCCACTATAATAATTACATTTAAAATATAGCATGGTTCGGTTTTTCTTCTCTTTAGGCAAAGAAGTAGCATGGTGAATTCAAACACAGCTTCTCATGTGTTCTTTTATGGTATTATAAAAAAATATCACTTTGTTACCCTTGCGCTCACAGAGTATTTTTCTCTAATTAACCTCTGCTTTATACTGTAAAACAAACTTGTATTTGTTTTATATTCTCATGTAAAATCAATGTTCTTCCATCCATTCTGCTGTTTTGACAGAAAGAAGAGCAGACAAAAACATCTCAAATATAGTACTGTGTAGTTATGCAACATTACATTTTCTATATCCTGTAAAATTAATTGAATGATTATACGCAAACAAAGCCACCCCTTATCCTCTTGCAAGTGATGACTTCACTAAAAATCTCATCAAGGTTCTCATTCTCTGCTGTAAAGAAATGGGAAAGTAAAGAAAACCATCATGCAAAAAGCCACATAAATTTGCAATGCAATGCAAACCTAAGGAGTCAAAAGACAGTTTCCAAACAACAAGTTAAGAATATTAATATCTACAAGCATGGCTCACCTTGAATCATTTCACTCTCACATATTTCAGCAGCAAACTTATGTCAACATTACAAAGCAATTCTAAAACCTAAACTGCTGTACATACCTTTACTTAAGCAGCCACATCTCCTACTTCAAAACTTCACTATTGTATTTGTGAACTATACAGTGTCTGCTCAGTTTTCACTCTGATCTCTTTCTAGTTTTAGCCTGGATGTCTCGCCATAAACAAGTCCTTGATAAAATAAATCCCACTATAGAACTATCTAAAACATTCAACCCTGATAGTAAAAATAAAGAAATAGCTATTGAAAGGATCATTTTATATCTTCAGATACAGCTACGGGCAAAGTGTGTTCATCAGAATTTTGTAAAAAAAAAAGTCTGGATAGCTGCCTGTTGCTTGGATGAAGAACATTCACTGCATACTTGTTCCTCCCACAGACCCCAAGGATGCAAACGGGTACTATGTATATTGTATCATTTTCAACTGTATTCTAACCCAGAGATATGAATAAAATGCTGTTCATTACACAAAGGGAGAAAGAAGGGGGAGAAGGGGCTGGATTAGTTACACAACTCAGAAAGCTGAATTTTTACATTATTCTTTCTGAGATAAAGCCTGAAGAGGCACATTTTCCAGGAAAACAGTGTCAGGGTGGGAGAAATGGAAGGACCCAGGGAACTCTGTTTGTTTCCATAATAGAAGTTCATATTTAAAGGAGGCAATAAAACATGAACACAGAATTCAAATCCCTGCAAAGTTTCATTACATTTGACTTAATTTCCAATCCTCTATTCAGACATATATATACTAGGTAACATTCTGAAGGAACAGATCCATGTAATAGCCTGATGCAAATATAATATTCTGATTCTTCTCCATCAGAGGCCAAGATACAAAGTCCCCTGAAAATTATGGCAGTCTTCCTTTGGGTATGAGTAGACTTGAATATGGTCCAAGATTATAGGCATCCAATATGGATTCATTTTTACTTCAGAAAAATCACCCACTGATATTTTCATCAAAGAGGGATAAAAAAAAATTATAACATCTTGAAAGTTTTCAGTTCTGACCTTTATTCCCATATCAACCACAAGTCCTAATCCAGAACCCTATCTCCTTAGGTCTTCCTTACCAAGTCTAAATATTGTATTCACCTCTTTAACCCTTGTGGATGGCTTCTTTTGGTGATTTTTTTTCCTCTTGTATGTCGTGTAGAGTAAGCTTAGTAACTTTTAATCACGTACCTTTTTCATTTCCGTTTGCATATTGTGGAGGTTTGTTTTTGTCAATGCTGTTAAAGCTCTGGCTTCTCCGATTTAAATTAGAAGCTCCCTGGACTTTGGTACTGCTGCCCGCAGCTGGCACCCTTGAGGGTCCTGGAAGCCTGGAATGGTATAATCAGAAATCAGTTAATTTTATGTAATGCAACATATAGAGGAGGCTGTATGCAAATATCAGACCAGAATTTAAAACCAATAACTGAAAACAACGATTTCAGGTAAGCAACAGTGAACAGGAGGATTCAAATTAGTTAGACTCCACAAATGAAAATAAAAGCTTATCCTTATGCACACAAAAGGGAAAAGATGCTTTCTAGAGTCACAAGACATGTAAGAAGATGCTTTGCATTTGCCATTAACATTGCTAAAACTGATTCACTCTAACAAAGCATTGAAGTGCAATATCAACTTTTATTTCAATCTGTCACTTTTGAAGAGGAAATGTTACAGAAATTGATTAGAAAGCACAACAACACATATTTGAGAAATATTTTGTATCTCTTACTCTAGTAAATGTTTCACAGCTGTGTTTAGCATAAAAGCTGGCTTTTTAGTTATCTCCTTTGGTTATTTTTCAGAGGACTATTGGCTAAAGCACTTCCACCTTAGTATTTTAAAAATGAAAAAGATTGAAAATACATATTTGAGCTAGATGCTACAGATGCGTGTATACCTTTTAGATAGAAGTATATCATGTAGACTGTACAGTTCATTTGTAAGTATTTGCTGCCACCATCTGAACCTTACTGTGTGACTATGCTAAGGAAAAAAATGCAGACCCTCTTGTCCCTGGTGTCTGTAAGCCTGCATCTTTCTTCTGTCTGAATCTGTCCTCTGATGTAAGTTTCTTTAATACATGCTTACTTCAAACTTTCTGCAGCATCTTTGTGGGTACCCCCACTAGTTTCAAGTTTTGTTATCTGATAGAAAAAATGAAATGCTTGAATCAGCAAGAGGCTTTTGCCACAGGAGAGGATTATCTCTCTTCTGTTTCTCACCTATTGGAGTGATATGATTTTAATAGTGGCACTACGAATTATACCAGAGTTATCGAATTCTGTTAGTTTCGCTATATTACAAAAAAGCCACAATGGAAGGGAGAAAAAAAATCATGTTATAAAGAATTACAAAACGTTAGATTTCTTCCAAACTTCTTTTTTTTTTGTTTAATATACTGGTATAACAGAAATGTTCAAATCATTTTATTCTCATTAGCAAACATATGTAAACAGCTCCATGTTCTCTTCCTTTACCAATTTAAGCCTCAGAGAGCTATTCCATTAGTTATTTTTATGGCTTATTCTGGCCGCCAGCCTGCCCTGCTAGTCTGTGTCGAGCCCAGAGCAGACTGTCTCTGTTCTGCAGCTGTACGCATGCTAACCTTTACCGTGACCCATGAATGCGAGTGATCTTCTGTTCCCTGAAGAATGCACTAAAACAAACTTAAAAATCCATTTGCTCCTTCTCATTACCCTAATTTGACAGGCAGTAAGAGCCCTGAGATCGCTTGTCAAAGGTAATGAAAAAAGCAATGAGAAGGCATGTGCAACACTGGAAACTCATCTGTTCTGTTAAAATATAAAATACTACTGCATATATTCTGCATGTCAGAATTCAAGAACTTGCCACAGTAAGCACATTATGCATGAGGTCATTTGCTCTACACACTTTCCAGTTTACCTCATTTGCTGTCTTTTTTAATTGAATTCAGGTTTAAAATTGCTCTTGCAGAATCATGTTAAGCAGCTAAGGAAATGCAAAGAGGAGAATAACAAATAAGGGACAAGGCACATACCTCTGAACAGCCTTCGGAAACACTGCCACAGATTTAAAGTATTAGACAATAAGACTGTTAACCCCGACATGTTGAATGTGGACAAGACAGGAGCATCAGCAATAAGGAAAACTGAAGACCTATAAATGCAGGTGCAAAGCAACTGGACCGTGGTATAGCTCATTCCAAGCTATCACCAGCAGCTCAAATTGTGTTAGTGCGCTATACTGCAAAATGCAATCTTTACTGTAGATTATGCAATTTAGAGTTCATTGTTCTCACCAATGAACTGTACAGCAAAGGTATAATTAATGAACACATTAATTATCCCCCCCAGTAAAAAGCTAGAAACAAGATTATGCTTTAGACCTCAATTTCTTTCTTCTGCAATCTGGCTTGTAGATTTTAGTGCTCATGGAAGTGATAAAGTAAGAATACTGATGAAATCTGAAACAAGTCAGCTCCTACACACAGCTCTGTCAAATTCACTGCCAAAACAAAGCATCTCATTAGTGGGGACTGTGTGCAGGCTACTCTTGACAGAGCAGAAGGCTTGGAAGTGGTTCTTTTTTTCTGCTCTATTTTGCTTCTGTGTGAACTTGGCTCTGTGAACTCAGCTTCTCAGGTGGGTTTGCGACACATGCAAAACAGCTAGTGGGAATTGGGATGGACTCCCAAACCTCTTTTCACTCATGACTAAAGTAAGGATTTGAGCCAGAGAGTAGAGAGCACTAAAATCACCAACTAATCCTTCACATCCAATATTTTACATGCGGGATACAAAGATGCAGGATACATAACAACCAGAAATATTACTAATATACAGTACAAATCAGCTCCTTCCAGTCCATACCAGGCTTTCTCGTGGCAAAGCTCATCATTGCAATCTTGCACGCATAACATAAATACGCATTGTTTAATGTCTGCTTATGTCCAAAGGATAAAATATCAATGGGCATATACTTGCTTGACTATCACTAACAAGCAATAAATTAGAGATATTTAACTGACCTAGAAGTCTTTTTTTGACTGGTGGCAATTCCACTGTGATTAGACTGAGTTGCATATCTGGCTGTGAGACTGTATGAGAAGAAACAGAGAAATTGAATTAAAGAATTTCTTTGAACACACTTACCAGCAAACTATGAGTTAATGAATGCAAATTGAACATGGATAGAAAACACAAATTAACTGGCAAAAATATGAAATAATGCAAACATGCAGATTTTTATGAGAGATGCAATGCACAGATTATGAAATAATGGATATTGTTATAGCTTGTCTTATTTGCTAGGAATTATCTTAGGAATAGGCAATGCAGGCAAACTTCCACTGACGGAATTACTGAAGTCTAGCTCAATTCACACAGACTGCACATCAAAACTTTGTGCTTTTTTTTTTTTTTCATCCACAAAAAGGACTAAGCACAAATACACAGCTACTAGTTTCTCCAGCAACCTGACTGGGTTCACAGTCTGCAGTTAGGAATTAATTTGTTACACCAGATGCAACATGGACTCGGAAAAATTCCTGCTAAAGAAAGGTGACCCTCCTGACAGTAGAGCTATATGGAAGAAGCATCCCATCATAATTTTCATTACTGTTGCAGCAGCACAGGTCACGTGTGTGATGCATTATTTAGGCAATGAATCAGAGGCTTCATTAGGAAAGCCCTGACGTGTGCTTAGACTCAGTATTAAAATCCATAGGAAAATGCACTTTTATCTATTAAGGCATCCTAGTAGTATCTCTGCAACAGAAGATATTCTGTACTACCGAGCTAAAAAGTTCCGTCTGACACCCAACAATGTGTCATTACTAAGCAGAAAATGTATGCCTCTATTCTTTTAGACATTTTCATAAGGGATATATCAAATGTACAGCCAAGATAAGGCCTTCTGCCAGGTAATTTCAGTTACTATAAACAGGTGCATCCTTTGGGATCCACACAGCCTAAGGATACAGACAGGTGCCTAAGCCAGGTGCAATCACAACATCAGATTATTAAGGAAGTGACAGAGAACTGAGTAAACAGAAACTCTGATAGTCACAGATTGCTTTTTGTCTCTCACAGTTCTATATCTTCAAGCAATTCTTCAGAGTAGCAGCAGAAACCACAGTGCTTTGGTCCCAGATTTATAGACTGGCAGCACTTATAAGAAACACCTGGTGGTATTGAGTCTGCCAGAAAAGTGTTAACCAATTTCTGCTAGTCCACTGAAGCAGACAGCCTGATAGAGCAGCTAGGAGAAGCCCTCAAGGGACAAAGGTCTTCCCATACTGGCATAGCAGTCCTGAAGAGGGGCAAGGGCAAGGCACAAACCAAGGGACCATGTGAGACTTGAATGGGATATGTGATTATTGTTACATTACCAAATTAAACTCCAATAAAGGGTTCAGCATTGCCTCTGTGCCTGTCAATTACAAATGGCATGTGAACACGATGCATATAAGAGTACTTCAGTCTTAAGAGGGCAAAAAGGAATTATTTAATATATAAAAGCAGCATTCAATTCTCTGGCATGTCTTTGCCGTAATGCTGACAAAGTGCCTTTTTTATATGACCGTAACTTCTGTGGGAATTATAACAAATTGTAATAGTATCATAATAATTACAGTTTATATATTTTTATCTATCTAGTCATTGGTATATTAAATAACATTTCACTTACAGCTATCTTTCTTAATAATGTCTGGACTTATAATGCAAATGTGACATAGGTTGTTTTGCTGAAATTTCTAAATTTATGCCTGGCATAATAGCCTGTCTTTTGATGAGATCTTCCACTTATGGTTTTTTTCAACATATTTAAGATTAAGGAATCTAAAAATGGTTAGCTGATTATCTGCATTAACTACATTTAAAAGTTTGTGACAAAAATGGTATGTTAAATAAAACCTTAGTATGTTTATGTTGTAAAAGGTAAAATGATATACAGTGCAATCAACATGGACAGTGAGCTGGAAAAAGAGTGAATAGGAAGCATTGCCGTAGCGTATCGTAGCTTTTCTACCTCAAACAACACAATTCCAAAATACCTGGAAAGATCAAATAACTTAATCTCAGTGATGTTGCAGAGTTGTTGATAAGCTAGCCCATAGACAGATGGCACCTTTTTTCCTTTTCTTTTTAGTAGCAATAAATACATGAAACGCCTATCTGGAAATGCTTGCTAAAATGCTTTTCTTCTATGCCTGTTACTTGGGACTCTATACACTAACAAATTCATGAAATGTCAGCCTATAGACTGCTTTCAAAATTTCCAGACAGGCTTCAATGAGTCAATGTCAGTAAAGCACCATTTCCACTGTGACTGAGTAAATTTATTTTCCAAAGTAATGTGACAAATGAAAGAGAAAAAGAGAACTTTAACAGCTCATAAACCAGGTGCATCAAGTTCCTAATGACTTTGGGTTTTCCTTCTCAATTAGCACTGGATATGCTGGACCCCTTACAGCTTTGCACGGATGCCTGTTTCCCAGCTGCTGGCCCCACTATTACAGATGCGAACTGCAACACAGTTGCCTACGAGACTTTAGCCACTCTTCTAAATGTATAAACCTTCATAATAATTCACCTGCTGCCCTCTATCCTACCAGTCTTTGGGTAATATCTGGCAGTCAGGAAAATAAACACATTTTGCTTAAAACAGTTATTTGTTATGCTTACAGATCCACGCAAAGGTATAATATGTTCCTGCAGTAAGGCAGCAAACGCCTATTAACAAGCCAGACAATACAAGATTAACGCTACAGCATTTAGGACAAGGAAGGATTTATTTGTCAGAGGGCTGGAAAGGGGGATTTTGAAAGTCTCTGGTTCTCGGCTGTCTGCTCCCAATACCCTTTCCATTGCCATAACAGTCCTACCAGCAGTCTTCCCCGACGTGGTCACAGCTTCAACTCCGCAGAGTTGCCACAGCGGTCACCTGCAAAGCCCAGCCACAGTGCATTGGCAGGAAGGGGACATACAAACTACAGAGGACACCAACCCTGACTGCAGAGCCTGCAGGAAACCCTGCTGCACCCGGAGCTACAACCCAGCATTGCAGTGCTGGGGGCAATTGCAACACTGGTCCTGGGCCAGGACCAGGCATCATGCTTAGCTTTCCTTTTCCACCTAACGCAAAGGGGAGGAGAAGGCAGACGCTCCTGGTTAAGCAAATCCTATTCAAAACAGGTAAGATGGCATACACACGTCTGATCCCAGATCCTTAGAAATCATCTGGACTCTGCAACTTGGCTTCCAGGTGGAAATCAAGCCCCAGTATTTTCTCTCGCAAACCAGGGAAACATTAGTCAACACAGCAAATATGAAACGGTGACAATGGGTAATTTCTGTTGCTGATCCTTTGGTTAAATACTGTGAGAAAATGGAATAAACATCCTAAGACTGCCCAGAAAGGCAGTTCAGCACAGAGGTAGCTGGGGTAGTATTGAGAAGGAAGGTACAGAGATGTTAGAGACTGTACTGACTCTGAGGTGCCGATGGGGAACACCACAGCTGTACTACAGCCATGCTGGTTGCAGGAACCAGGACTCTGCACTAGACCATGTGGCTGTGCAGCACAGTCAATCACATTGGGGAGCTATGAATCATGTTCAACCAAGATGGGGAACTGATCGAGGGAATGCAGTTGCAGGCAGGATAAAAGGGTTTAAGAAATGGTCCTAAAAGGTGTAGGGGAACCTAGAAAGTCAACATAAGATACAATACTAGAGGTTCTTAAATGCCCTCCCACTGAAAATGAAGTGAAATATTCAACTGAAATGGGCAAATAACAACAAAGAAGATGAAAAGGGAAGACAAGCGACTGCTCAACACTGGACTAAACTGCCAGAAAGTCTGTCTTGCTGCTATACAACTCGTGTGGTATATCAAGAAAGAAGCAGCTCCTTGAAAGTATGTATACCACATAAAGTTGAAGGATGGAGCTCCTATAAACCTGGATACAGAGCATGAATCAAGCTGAAAATATTTTAACCTCCTTCTTCAAAAAGTTACCCATGCAGTATCGCCCTGAATATCATCTACTTTTTATTAACTGTCTTTTAGAAAGTTCAGAAGGATCATGTTACATCAGACTGTCACTTTCCTATAATGTTAGAAGTCAGACAGTGGTTCTAAAATGCTAGCTATGTGATCTGTTAAAATTAGACAAAAGGCAAAGTTGTTTGTAATATGTAATCAAAGTCTTTCTATCTTACTGGCATATTTAAATTTTCATAGCTGTTGATCTTATAAAGTGCATTTTTATCACTAGGGTGACTGCACTCCAGAACTGTTCAAGACTTTTCTATTAGAATGATTCCCTGATAAAAAAAGTAGTTTAAAAAGAATGTGTTTTCAATGTAAAACTTTCCCCAGAAGGTCTTGATTGTGCTGTACACATTTTTTCTTTCTTTAAATTTTTTTTTGTTCTAAAACAAGCTTCTTGGCTGTATAATTCTCATCAGCCTGCCTGGTAAAAAGCATGAGAGATAATATTCTAAGGTTCACCTGACTCCAAATCCCAAGTGTGCCTGGAGAGATGCCACAGGAAACAAAAGTTTCCAGGCTCCTCACCATGCCAAACAGTCTGGGTGGGCAAAAGATCCCTGATTCCTGAAATGAAAAGCCAAGGAACACTGAGAAGGGAACTAAAAAACCTGAATTTTTCCATTAATTATATTTTTCAGACATTTATTTGCCTTTTTAGCCCAGTCCTGGTAAATTAATATATGCTTTTATCTACATATATGTATGTATATAACTACATATATGTATATATAAAATGTATTTATTTATATATAAATAAATGAATTGTTTTATATGTATATGTATGTGCATTTTATAGATATATCTATATTTTATTTTTTATAGATGTATAGTTTTAATATATATATGCCTAACAGAGAAACACACATTCATTTTTCATTCACAAGAGGAAATGTCTATGGCTCAGGCAGTTCTAGCTCATACCATGTCATCTGTTCTATATTAGGTGGACATTTCTCCTTTCCGCTCTTTGAACTTCTGGCATCTTATACAAGAAGTCTGTCTCCAGCTGATGCAGGCTTAGAAGTACAAGCAAAATTATGTTTTCAATGTTTTCCTGTTGTTCTTAGCTCGTAAACCAAAACGTAGATAATCCAGTTTTGCATCAACATTTATGTTCTTGCAGAACATGGTGACTTGTAATAAGAACAAATTGTCTGCCACAGTGACCGTACCTTTCCCACCCTGGTCCCAGTATTTGTACTATATGTATTTTGTGGAATTCAGTAAAAGAATATATGAATCACAACATTAAAGAAACAAAGGGGATATCAACAAAGGAATAAATGTGCTGCTTAGCTACTGTGCTTAACCTGACCTGCAGCTCACCTAAAATAATGCCATCTTTTAAAAACCACTAATTTATCTGAACAAATTGGCCAAGTGAATAACAGCATGCTGCCAGAAATAGGACTGGGCCTTAGGGACAAATCGTACCCTTTTATGACCTTATCTCCATACCATTTATGATCTTACAGTAGAACAAAATTCTATCAGATGATCTGCACAGAAATGTATGCCACTATTTTATTTCACAGTTTGATAGAATAAGACTGTAACAAAGTTTTCTCCTAGAGGGAATGAAAAAGGGGGTTCCAGAAAGCCTGAGGCTGTCACTTCTTCAAATCTACACTCATAGTCTCTTGAACTTTATCATAGATTTCCAGAAAATCCATATTCATCAGCACATCCTGAAGTATGGTTGGGATTGCTATAAACCTGCATCAGTCAAACAATTATCACATAGTTAAGTCTGTTTTTATTGAAGGTATTAAAGTATGTTTGTGAGCATTTGGTTTGTTCTCCCTGTTGACCCTAAAATAGTAAGGAGCTATGAAATATGAAGAAATTACAAAAGATTCTACCAACATTTCAGCTATGTTCCCACAAGCATTCTCAAAAAAGCAGACCAAAACACAAATACATATATAAGTGATTTTCCTAAGCTGCTAATTTGTCTCTTGTAAGTGTGGCAAATTTTAAATACAAAAAAAGCTCATTTTTTTTAACTTATATCTTAATCCATTTTCCATGGACACTAGTTGTCATAAACAACACTGCCTGTGCTTCTTCAGAATTCTATGGATTTGTAATTTTGGTGGGTTTTTTTTGTAAATGAAGAGAGAAAGACATCTTCTCCATAGCAGCTACAAAGTGTAATATTATTTCATTAACTGACATCTGCAAAACAATGTGTAGTATATCACATTTGTTGTACAGTCTGTGAAAATACTAAGAGATAAAAGTTGATAAAAAGGACTGACAGTAGCAAAGAAAGTAGCAGTACAAATATAAAACTATTACTTGAATGCAAGAATGCAAGGAAAAGACTGAGTCACACATTCCTATCAAGGAATCTATTAAGGAATAAATAGGAATAAAGAAAGAATATTTTGCTTCAGAATAGGTAGGAATAATCATAGGACTGCAATAATTCAATATGGCTCCCATTGCACTTTACATTTATTTGAATTTTGTCATATACACAGAATTATAGGCAACCTCAAATGTTTGCAAAACATCAGAATTTAATAGATGGCAGGCCTGAGAAAGGAAAAAAATGCATGGACACAATTGCATCAGATCTCATTTTCAGAAAATGAGAAGAATTAATGAATCTCTTTGGAGATTGAGGGTAGAGCAACAAAGAATGTCTACAGGGAAAATAACTACGTTATAAAGCTTCTATTCCTTCAAAAGGAAATACAGGAACTTGAATTCAAATGCTACAAGGATGAATGGAACACTTTCCATTAAATTCTACATGATCTGGATTAGTAACAGTGAAAATTATGGCCAAAATGCATCAAAACTGAAATATAAAAAGTAATGAGTGGCAAGGGAGACAAGTACCAGATAAGAATATCTGAAATGCACAGAGTAAGAATTGTCATTAAATTGAATTAAAACATTTTTTTGAAAACTGTAAGAACAGACAACAAGAAAGGTTGACAATCAGATTTTGAAATGCAAACAAAACAAGAGGCAGAGAAAGAAATATCATTCTTGAGCAAATGGCAGTAGTAATTTATAAACAGGAAAAATCAGTGTAACTACTGTCACAGGTGCCTAAAGAAATGTTCAGACAAACATCAGGTACTTTGCAGAGAGAAAGAAATGTAGAACATACTAAATAACACAAAAGGGGAGGTACCAACCAGTAAAGGACATGTTTTTTCAGGATCCAGCCCACAGAATTATGTAAGAACGTAAGAGGTATAAGCAGTTTATGAGAGGTTGGTAGTGAAATGGTTAAATAGGAGATGAAAAGTTTTAAAAAAAATCTTAAAAGCTACTGAGAGGCTATAAAATGCTTTAAAATTTACACCTTTTTTCCCCTTATTTTAAGCTCAAGAAATATTATTAAGTATCTTCTTAGAGAAGATGGGCTACAGGGAAGAAGCATGTGATAAATACTTTCTTGCTATTGCATTGTTCTGCCTTTTCTGTGTGAAGGTTATTAGTAAGGTTAGTCATTTGCCTTCATCAAAAAGTAACCCTTTTGTGTATGGTAATTTCTAAGTCTCTCTGAAACAGAAGTATGTATTATGAAACTTCAAATAGTGCTGATGAATTTTTACATGCTGTTTCAAAATGTAGCTATTAAGGTGAATTTTAGGGGAAAAAATAATTGTTAATGAAACTGTGGCAGTAATATTAATATGTAGGAGGCTATGAAGTTATATTTTTTACAATGTTCTGTCAATATATCACAACTGTGGCCTAGAAAACTCCTGAAACTGCAGTAAATCTCAGCACGTAATGACACTTATATCAAATGTGTAAATTAATTTCATAGCTATGTGAGGTAAACAAACGGCATGTACAAGAAGAGCCACTTTTCCTGACAACCTGTATAGTGCTTATCACAGGAACAAATCTCTTCCCTAATTTATGCAACCCATCATTATTAAATATCATCTATTTGCTTAGGTACACAGGTAACATTTAATTGTTATGCAGAGATACTGTATACTTCAGTTACTTGGACTTCAGGACAATGAAGATGAAAGAACTTCCTTCCTGAAGATCCTTTCATTGAGAGCTGTGAGGACTGTAATTATTGCATCTTTGAGGAGCAGAACTAATGGTGCCAAAGCTGATTTGCAAGATAGAAAGATAGCTCAGTTAATGTAAAATTAAATCCCTAAGGTCCATTTGAAGATCAGCTGCTGCAGATCCTGGTGCAATCACATTAAGCAATTCATTCTGTGTTACCTCCCAGTTTCATAAAACTACATCAGATTAGATTAATAGCAGTTTGTTCACTTAGACCCTTACTAGAAAACAGAGAACAGAAAGAAGAAATAAACCTTTTCCTAATTTTTCTTCCTTGCAGTCATTAGATAATGATTCTGTAGTGGGAAAAGCAGGAACTACCTACCTGTTTCCCTTCATTAAAATCAATTGAATCAATGGGAAGAGCTAAAGACAGCGAAGAGGCTTGGTTCATCACTTTCCTTTCCATTAACAAAGGAAGACACACAACTATGTACACATTCAATTTTTTAGTCTGTGTCAGTCCAATGCACTTGGTGTAGACTGTTAAGGTTATATTTTAAACCTCCAGAACACTGAAACAAAGGCCTTTTTCTAAATCGAGAGTGGTGTAACCACGATTGGCATACAGATTACCAGTATGGTAGCATGGATCTATTTAAATTCATAATCATAACCACTACATTTGCATTACTGTATTTAACACAGCACGAGCTGCATGTCCAATATGCTTCATTTTTTCCCTATTACTTTTGAGCAGGAGGCAACATGAAACCCCGTTCCTTGCAGGAGTTATATATGCAACTGCCTGTAGAAATCAGCTACCTAACTTTGTTTATACGCCTAGGAAAACCAGGGTGCTCTTTTAATATAACAAATTTAACAAAATCCATCTGGACCTCAAGCTGTGCTCATCATTCCTGTACGTGATAAAATAGTTTGTCCGTCTCAGGGAATTTTGCTGACAGCTTACTGAAACCAGTTACTGCCTAATCCATAAATGAGACAGTACTTCTTTCATCCACATGTGTTTTCTCTTAGTATCTGGGTGGTTGAAAGATCATCACTGCAGAAAGTTTAGATGTATTGCTGTGATAATGGAATCCACTAGCAAAACGAAGCATAAAAATATAATGTAACCATTGTTGTCGTCTGTCTGTACTGACAGATATAAATAAGGCCACCAGCACTGTATTTTTTTAACTGAATCTCAGAGCT
>VZTV01093217.1:0-54752 GCA_013400875.1 Anhinga rufa
CACTCCTGCACTACTGACTTTATCAAAAGGCTCTGACCTAGCACAAAGATAAGCATCACTCCACTCTTTCCCCAGGCAGCCTGTCTTCTGTGCAGGAAAGGCAACATTTTACCTTTACATTCACAAAATGGTTCTTTAAACTTAATTTTCCGTATGACTTTGATTCAAAATTTTCTCACATTTAAAAACAATCCCCCAAATGCACACATTTTATTTTACATATAAGCACTGAAATTTGTTAAATTAAATCTTTACTTTGCAGGGGGAAACCCAGCAGTGGTTTTTACTTTTTAAACTCCTTTTCTATTTCTAGGAAACTTCAATGAACCATTTTATGGCATGACGATAGTGCAGTGGGAAGAACTTGTATTCAAGATGATTAGACAACCACTAACATAAGGCACTACTGAATTTCTCAACCCTACGGGCAACAGAAATGGCAGAGCAGATTTTAGGGAAATTTTACACATTAGTACATAAACAGTCTGTCAAGAAATCGCACCCTTCAGATGTCTGCCTCTGACAGTCTTCAAGACATTAAAAAAATCATAAATGTGATTTGCAATAGAGACATTTACTAGCCTTAATATACAGAGACTGTCATCACTAGGCAAATCCAGGAATGTCAAGTGGATTATTAGAGTCTGAAATGCCGGTACAGCAGAACGGCACGTGTGTTTGTATGTTACCCAAAAGATTGTGAACTTCTCCACTCGGTGACTGGTTTGATCTTTAGCCCACAACCCCCTGTAGTGTGGCCCTACATGCTTTGACAATGTGTAGACATAACTGTAAAAAGGAAAAGCAGGGGTCTATGAAAAGGGTCACTAAAATAAGAAAACTGGAGCTTTGTGGAATTTAACATGAATTATTAAAAGGAAGGAAACCCTAGCAAGGAGAAGAAACAAAACTGAAAGGAAGACTGAGAGAAGGAGAGAAACAGGACTGAAAGATGTGCAGAGGTTGCAGTGAGCTCACGATCTCAGTGTAAATATCTGTGGGCAGACATTCAAATTACAAGGGTTCCAGGGGGAAACAAGAAACACCATGGAGATGGAGCCTAACTCACATACCCAGATGTTGAGGTGCTCTGTCTCTTGGCTGTGCAGTTGCACTAGTTGCCTTGGAATCAGCATATCTGGGGCTGACGCTGACGTCTCAGGAGCCAGTGTTATCAAACTGGTACCTTTCAGGTCATTACATTCAATAATTCCTTTTTAAGTATCAAAAAGAAAAGAAAACAAAGTGAGATGATTAAAAAGCCAATTAGCAGATCAAAGTATGAGAAGCCAAGTCCTGGAGGGGAAAAAGAATGCATGTATGGTAATTTAGGTAGTAGGGAAGATAATTAGAACAGGATAGTGATAATGGGATAAGCTGGGGATCAAAAACTGTAGAGTTGACTGGAAATAAAGGAGAAGAAAAGTAAGGGACATTTTAATGACTCTTTGCAGAAAACAATTAACCATCTAAATATTAGAAAGAAAAGTTGTCTAGAAACCACGCTGACCTCTTTGTAAGGTGAACAGTGATCCACAATTCTTAAAAAAACTTTGTTTTGACTCTTCTTCCCTGAGAAGTATTTCAGTCTCTCTGATGCAAATAGCTTTCGGGATGGGGAAATGTCTACGGAAGACATAAATGAAGCAGCCAATAAGATTAAAGACATAAAAGCAGACTTTCCCATCTCATCCTTCCTCCTTATCTTTTTCAGAATTTTACCTCTATTTTTCAGCAAAGGTCTCAGAGTTTTGGTGTTGAACATCGAGTCCTGATTCACTTCCTAAACTTTGTTTCCCTTGACTTCCTTCCAAGTTCTTTCTTCCTCTCCAGTTCTCACAGCTTGAGCTTTCTCTGATGAGGTTTGATCTTGGCCAAAATTTCTGTTGGCCTTTTCTCCCCATGTTGTAAGTGCACACACCCCCTCCCCTGGTCCCGTGCCTGCCTGAACTCCTGATCTTATCCCTGATGTTGTCCATTTGATCAAAATATGCTATTCAGGGACTTATGTAGATGAGGCAAGAATGAGGGGAAACTTTCTTTTTTTGTGATATTTCCAAAAAAGACCACCCTCAAGCTTTGGCTCCAAATGCCTCACAGCATTGTAAGTCCATAGATTTCTGTGTTCTTCTTCACAAAGTCCTGTGAGCCTTTAAACAGAAAGGCCCCTAACAGTTTGCTCCCCATGGCTCTGTCAAAGCAACAACATGCTTACATAAATATTGTTTGGCTCTAACCCTTTCCATGTGGCTTATACCACAGGATATCACTTTCTTCTAAAGGGCCTGAACATGAGCGGGGGTAAGGATGAGTCTCAGTCTGTAAAGTATGAGTTACTCTTTTAGAGACAGCTGGGACTCAAGAGAGAATGAAGGGCTTGCAATTTAACAATTAAGAACAGGAAGGAACAGAGCTGTGGAGAAAAATAAATAAATCAGTCGTAAGTAGAAGAATAAACACCTTCTATTATTACCTAAGGATCTTTCTGAATAATTTCATCAAGGAATATTACAGTCACAGGGCAAAGAACATGGTCATTAATGCCAGCACTGTATCTTGTCAACAATACAGAAAAAGGAAGGGTCTTTTCTGAAGAGCAAGTGGTAAAGATCAATGACATTCAACATGAGATTCCCCTGAATGAATAACATTGAACAATACCTCTCTTGAGTGTACACCCATTGCTTCAGTGATAAACAGAGATAAACGGTGAAGATGCTATACCTCTCTGACCTTAAGAAGCTCTGGGTGGCAACTCCCTATTTACTCGCAAGCATGAAGAAAAGGAACTAGGAAGGAATACCCCTATTTTATTTAGTGTATCCTCTTACCTCCCTGATTGGCAACTCACTTCAGGGAATGGAAAGCTGCAGTTGGACCAGGAGATAAATGCATAGTTTCAGCTCAAATTCTTCCTGTCCTCTCAAGGCACAGTAGCTGTGCTTGAGAAGATTGTGTCACTGACCCATATCTTTCTTTTCCCTCTGGAGACAACTCTCTTGTCAGCTCATCTCCTTGTGGAGAGGAGAAGAAGAGATATATTTCTAATTGCTAGCAGGGCAGGAAAGAAAAGAAAAGAAAGAAATTATCATGTCTAGTCTCTCTTTCACAACCTTCCTATCTTCTCCAGGTTAAAAACCACTGTAATGTTCTTAAATAGTGATTAATGACAATTCTGTCAATCAGAATGACAATTCTTCAGTCAATTGCTATGATGAGTCTGGAACATAACAACAAACGACCTAACAAACATAAGAGGTGGGAGTTTCAGAGGAAAAATACAATATGTACTGATGATATGACTCATACACTCAAAACACTCTCCACCTTCCTCTAAATTCACACTTTTGTTGGAAGCGTACAGTAGGATGTTTCAAGGTTTTGTGTTGCTCTGTTTAAGCATTTCTGGAGAAGATACCTTGTTTCAGATCTTGGAGACCTATGTCTTGTTTTCCACTCCAAGAAGCTTCAGAGATACTGCCATTACATGACTTGATTCTAGTTCATGTGCCCCATAATAGGTCTGCTTAACATATATTAGAGTTGTTTATAAGACATAACAATACTTTTGTTCTTTCCAAGTAGTTTTAGCAGGTTTTATCTTAGTTTTAGCCATCTCTAAGCTAGATATGTAGCCTAACCCACTTAGCTAGACCCCTGTTATAATGAGAGGAGAGAGCAAGGCATGTCCAAGGGGAACTCATCCTGCTTATCTTATATATCTGTCTTACCAAAAATAGTTGTTGTATAGAAGAACGTGTCTTGGTAGTTGCATCCTATAGTAATGCTGTTTCTGGGGCATGGGAAAAAATATAGAAAAAACATGACAGTTTTCTACTTCACACAAACAACAACTTGTCAGGGTTTTTGCATGGGTCTCTATTTTTGGGGGGCAATTTTACATTGGGAACATCAGTCCCTGGTCTTTGACCTTTTTTTGTTCTGTTTTTTGACAAGTGACCAAGCCTCAATATTCTTGTCTGTGAGATTTACCTTCTTGCTCTTTTTTTCCCCTCTTTATCTTATACTTCCATTTAGCTCTGCTTTCTCTTTATATAAATTTTTATTTTATATTAGCATGGGTTTTTATTGTATTCTAGAAACTCTTTCAATTATAGTTACTGTCCCATATGTTTCCAGGCCTTGAAAGAAATGTTTTACTTCCTGAAATAATTACCACCTTTGTTTCACCTTTACATTGGTCTATGTATATTTAACCCCTCCTTCTCCTGGAAATGTTACTCCATAGTGGAATTTTGCCCCTTGGAGATCAACATGACCAGAACTTTTCTCGCTTTCTCAGTCTGGTCCATGAAAAGAAAATTGGCATCTTTCTTTTACAGCTGCACTTAATCAAATATAGCTTCCTTTTGGAAATTTGCAATGTTAACTTTCTTGCTTTAAATTTTTCTTCTGAAAAATCTTGAAATCCACTAATGATGCATGAAAACTACCCAACTTTTCCAGAAAGTTCTGGTGGTTTGACTTGTCCCCTCCATAGGATTATATTTCCTTCATGCAAATTCCGCGATCCTGAGTCATTCCCTCTGAGAACACTTAGAGAAAACGGGTTGTGGTGGATGTCGACCCCCCCCACAGTTTTGTTTGTCTAACACGGCAGTTTGCATGTGTTCAGTACAAAGCTGAGAACTCAAGCACTCAGAAAACAGGAGATGCAGAGTTAAGCTGAAAGCCCAACTTTGAGATTTTTGCCTGCTGTGAGGGGGCTTTATTTGATTACTTTGTTTGTTTGTGCATTTATTTTTGGAGAAGGATGAGCTGTCCATTGTTTTACTTCATTATGAAAACTGAACTATTGTTGAGGAGCCCTAGAGTGTGGGATGGGCTCGTATTTGGGTTCCTAAAAGAAAACAAAAATTAATTAAACTATAAGTCTTTCTACTTCATTTATGGCTTAAAAGATAGTGCCTTTTTATTGTTATGCATTCTTTAGTAATTATTGCCACTTGTAGTATAGTGCAGACTAGAAACCCTGCCTTTAATAGATCAGAGACGTTCAGTTCATATCCCTTGGTTAGTATATCTTTTTATTGTAGCAAGGCTGTGATCTAAGTGCCCTTGGTGTAACTCACAAACACATCACAAACAATACCTTAAAAGTGGAACAGTATAATTCAGCATTGCTTAACAGCAGCAGGACATGCATTACCATTTTATTTCGTTCTGCAGCCCTAGATGCATTAGGCTGTGTTAAAACCCACATTGGTCAAATGAACCCAGCACACCAACTGGTCTGAGTCGCTCCGCACATCTAATTACTACATTGGAAGGCCCTGCAGAAACTGTGTTAGAGGCTGAGAAAAAGTATTCATTCTTCTTTATGGGGCCTGATAGGATAGAAAATGATTTATTTTCCCAGAACCTTTTGGGTTGTGGTACTGGAAGTCACAGCTGCCAGGGCTGGCCACAGCTCTGCTATATGGTTCAGCTAAACGCACCGCTCTTTTCTCTCTGTATTTGCTGAAGTCCTTAATGTTAACCTGGCTTAGGTTTTCATCTAAATTTCAGCTAATATTGTTTTTCTGTGCATTTATTCTTTGTTCTTATACCTTGTAGAGAAACATATTGAAAACAACTTCTTCTGCAAAGTCCTTAAATTCATACTTGAAAATCTGATTGAGCAGATTTAGCACCGGAAGGCAAAACTTGTAACACTTAAAGAAGTGCACAAGTCTAAATTTTATCTAAAAAACAAGGAATTGCCAACTGGAGTCTATTCTCTGGGTTTTGTACAACTTGAAGCTACGTATTTGTTCAGACCATCCTGGGAGTCAAGAGAATGACAATGCAATGTAGAATGAACTTCTCAAGCGTGAAGACCACTTAGCTATAGAGATTAGGTCTCTTTACTCTGCCCACTGTCGACAGCATGGAACAAAAGAAAAAGGTTTTGGATCAAAGAACAGCTGGAGGAGGCACTGCCTTTCAAAAATAAATTTGCCATAAATTCAGGATATAAGTACATATATAATTAGCCAAATAATTTGCAATGATAATGTTAAAACTGCATGTGGATTTGAAGGTAATTGCGGGTGGAAGTGGAATACTCTGATTCAATGCAGCCAAATCCCCAGAGAGACTCAAAATTTTAAAATGTTTGATTCAGGCCCTGTACTCACTATGAAATGACTAAAATTTATGTGAGGTCAAATTCACTGTTTCTACATCTAATATTACTCCTGTTAGCTGTAATATAGAATTGCAGGCAGCTGCTTATATATTGAAATACATGCCACTTTTTTGTAAAATCAGTGCTTAGGAAAGATTTCATATTTATTTAAAAAGTTAAAGTAAAGCAAGACTATCACTCTGAAATATGTTAAATTTTGCTATTATTAAAATGTCTTTGTAGATTGATGATTTGCTTTGAAGATTTTTTTAAGAATTGCTATTACACTACCTTATTTTTATTATTAAACTCCTAGTTTAACATGACATTTCCCTTATTTTTTTTACCAGATGATAAATATCTGTTGAGTTTCTTTTTCTTGAGTATATTGCTTTTGTCTCCCTGGTCTTATTCAGTGTAATAACAATTTTAATTTCAGATATTAAATAGATGTTTAAAATGTCATGTAAGATTTGCTTATGCTTTTCAAATTGCTCTTAAAAGGACTAGTAACTGCAAGATAGCATAAGAAGCAAATTATTACAGATAAGCATGTTAATAAATTCTTATTTGGGACATATCTTTATAAAATGGAAGATTCAGAAAAAAAATATCAGTAGACCTATTCTAGCAAGCCCATATTTTAAAAAGCTACATAAATGATTTAATTGTTCTAGTCAAGATAGCAGATCATGGATTACCTGGGAAGGGCACAAATCTTTTAAATGCAAATTTATATGCATTTTTAAAAAGCAAAAATCCATCTAACGATGGATAAAGATGGATATACCTTAATTTTCCTCTGACCAGAGAGCACAGACACCACTCCTGACTTAGCAGATGTGGTTTCATAATAATTTTTAATGGAACTTTACTTTTTGATGGGAAAGGATGATATTTCCTTAATCCTGGGCTGTCACTGCAGAATGTCCATGGGTACACTGTGAAACTCACAGAATCACAGAATCACAGAACAGTAGGGGTTGGAAGGGACCTCGAGAGATCATCTTGTCCAACCCCCCTGCGTGAGCAGGCACACCTAGAGCAGGGGGCACAGGACCGCGTCCAGGCGGGGTTTGAATGTCTCCAGGGAAGGAGACTCCACAGCCTCTCTGGGCAGCCTGTGCCACTGCTCTGGCACCCTCACAGGAAAGTTTTTTCTCATATTTAAGTGGAACCTCCCGTGTTCCAACTTGTGCCCGTTGCCCCTTGTCCTGACATCAGGCACCATTGAAAAGAGTCCAGTCCCATCCTCTTGACACCCACCCTTCAGACACCTATAAATATTGATGAGATCCCCCCTCAGTCTTCTCTTCTCCTGGCTGAACCAACCCAGGTCTCTCAGCCTTTCCTCATAAGGGAGATGCTCCAGTCCCTGATCATCTTTGTGGATCTACTCTTTCATAACTCTTTCATAATATGTTTTGATGGGGCAAGTCTTTAAAGGTTTGGGTGCCTGTAGTTATTTCTTAATGTACTGATGCTGCAGTTATTTCATTCTGTTCATTTTAATGGGAGCTGCAGTGGATCCCCTATAGCCAAAGACTCTGGCAACTTCTGATCAGGCTTGCACATGGCATCATACATAGAAGAATACTTTGTATTTCACTGAAATAGTTTGTTATAATTAAAATGGAGAGTTTGTTTAATGGAGATGTTTAATTCGCTGAAGTCTTAAGGGATTCTGAAATGTCTGAAATTATTTTTTAAATTGCTTAATGTTATGGCATGCCTTTCTGTGTATTTAGGAGTGATCTCTGTATTTCTAAGAATTTTCTTGGCACAATTAATTTGTTTTACTCTATGGCCTTTTTACGAGTTATTGCAACTTTATGTCTGAAAAATCAATTCTAAATTAGACCTGATCCATGCCATTTAGTCTTTCAGTCTTCTGATATTTTTGGTTTATTATCAAAACACTATTCATTTTATCTAGTCTCATTCTAATGGTCTTTACATGCTTTCTCTGATAAAGTCAAAGCTAAGCCCCTTCCTTGTATTGAAAGGTATTTGCATTTAGAAAACACTTCCATGGCTTTCCTGTTAATTTTATGGGTTGCTTCTTAAGAAGAGAATTAAGACATTTTTATTGAAATTTTAATTTTTTCCCTCTGAAAAATTGATTTTAATGTGGACTCCTACTTAAAAATCAATGACACAACCTGACTCAGGGTTTGACACTGAAAATCTATACTATTGTCAGTGGACGAGTTTCATAAGCTTAGAATCTGAATACACATTATACAAAAGGCAAAAATTCTCCCCTGGGGTAAAATGTCAAATAAGTTATAGTGAATCTTACCAAATCAATCTAATTGGCACTGCCCCCATACAGAAGGTGCTTATATCCAGGTAAAATATATATACATATATAAATGGGTCTGTGTTTGGAAATAATACCTATGAAATCCCAAAAATTTAGGTGATGAGTGACTTCTATACTTGTTCACACTTCAGACTCAATGTGTCCATGACATATCACTCCTTTGCATTGTCTCATGGTGATACTAGAAATATTTGGATGTTCATAATAAAGACTGATAGGCTACAATCAGTTGAAAATAGGATTTAATTAAGAGTATAGAGTAGATTGAATAGGTAGCCTGATATGGAAATTTTGAGAAGACAGGTTTTCAGTTCCTTGGGATCCTGGATCCATCTTCAGATAGGAGTAGCTGGGGTAGGAAAGAAAGAGAAAAGGGAAATAGCCTAACAAGGATTATGATGTACTTTGATCAATTTATGGAAAATATCATGTGATGACTCTGAAAGTTCCTTTCCATTTCACATTTCTATATCCTCCCCTGAGCCCTGCACAAGACCAATGACATTTAAATGACATTTAAAGGTATCTCAATGATATTTAAAAGTATGAAATTCAAAAGCAATAAAAGCTAATATTTTTCTATCTTGTGTGTACTTGGCTTCAAGGGACTGTTGCCAAAGTTTTGCCAAAAAAAGTTTTACGCCAAAAATATTGTTGCTCTGAAGCATGGGTTGGCTCTTTGGATACACTGTAAAATTGTTCTTATGTCTTGGAGCAGATACTATGCCTTGCTTCTCAGAGTTTAAAACAGTATTGTGGTTTTTACACTTTATTTGAGTTATCTCCGTTAAGGCCATCACCAAAATAAATTATTTGAGTATAACAATTTTGGATCTTATCCACTGTGGTCAGGTCTTCCTCTTAAGTAAGAAATGGTTGTTCGCAGTCATATGTTCTTGCTGGAAGCCTCACAGGTCTGTGAGTAGTACTGGTCCCTCATTAAATCATCAATAAAAAGTACAGGTCAAAGAGAATGCTAAGAAAATTGTTTTCTGAATGTCAAGAATTAAATATACTAATGCAGACTGAGTACATGAGGCAAGAGTTTGTACAGACAGATGCCACCTAGATAACACAGATCATCCAGCATAATTAGCAAACATCAAAACTTGAGTCGATCTCCTTATATGATAAAATAGGCTTCTATATTGGATCTTTGAGGTTCTGTGTTTTTTTTGAGAAAACTTTCAAAGGCAAGACATTAGTGAGATGAGGAGGGTCCAATACTTCCAAGGCTCCCATGTGAAAATAACTGCATTGTTAGGGAGACAACATTAATAAACAGAAAGAGAAACATCCAGCTAATACTGTCTATACTCAGTGCAGAGAACAGAGTCCAGGTTCTTGTGTTCTCCTCCTGAACCAAGTTGCTGGCCAGGTCACTTCATGATGACTTTTACAATTTGCTCTTTTTATAAAATAGGGATATTTTTATTTTGTTCCTTCAACAAACATTTAGAGATTGAATCAAATTATGCTTCTGAAGTGATTTGTAATATTCAAGTGAAAGTTAGAACATGAAAATGCATGATGTGTTTAAGCAGAAGGTGATAAATAGATATCGAGGCAAAAATAGCACCCTGCTAATATTTTATTGTTATCATTTGCATCAGTATTTTGAAAATGTTTTTTAAAATATTTATGGGATACAGAAAATATCATTCTCCACACAAAAAAAAATTACAATGAAAAGTTAGAATGAATGATAGAGCCATGATGACAAATGAGGGAAAATACAAGTAGTTACAGAAAAGCATCATTTATGAGCTAACAGAAGACTGAACCACTGTAGTGCGTATAAATATGGTGCAACAATGATTTTGATGAGTCTTTATCACAACTCTGTGATATGAAGTATGAAATAAAATAAAAAAGGACGTGGGTCCGAACATAAGTCAGTTTACGTTATGCTGTTAATGAAGAATAAGGAACAGCATGGAAACAGACAAATCTTGCAGGATAGGAAAATGACAACTTTGGGCTCATCTTTAATAACATGAAAGATTTATCAATCCCTTTGCCTGCTGAAGCTGTAGGCAGTTTTTCTGTTGTCTGTCTGGTACATCAAATTATTATACAAAGAAAAGGCAGCAGATACGCAGCAAAGATGGAACTGAGGAGGAGACTGAAGAGAAAATATCCCAGAGATGACCACTGTGACCGTGGTAGTTCAAATATGCCAGTCCTCATGTTTGTGGCAGCCCTTTACTCAAAGCTTATTTGGATTTGTCTAGAATAGGCACATGGATTTTCAAACATTGATACTAGGTATGTTCCCTCAACAGAAGCTCATTCTCAAGTCTGTTAACACATTCTTCTGATGAGTAATGGATAGTGCATTCCTTGTTACTGTACAAGACAGCACCCGTTTTCATGAGTTTCAGCAGTGATTTCAGTCCCTTACTTGGGACTAAGGCTGGATGTGCAGACACAAATCACTGTCATGGGAGCATTTCTCCAAAGTCTGTCTATTGGATGGTCTTCCTTTTATTCCTCTTGTGATCTTTTTTTCCATTTCCTTGTGATAATGACCTGCATGTGATCAGAAGACAGCTGCCATGCAGGACAATATTTACTCAAAATGGGAATACTATTTCTTCCTAACCTTTTTTGCCATGTCAACTGATACCGGCATGGCACTTCTCCACAATCAGTCTCAACACAGCTTTTTACTCTGTTTATCAATGAGAAAAGATTCAGATTTTCTGCAAATTTCTGTTTCCTAATATATTAATCTACCTCCTTTCTAAATGTTTTTTTACCCAAGGGTTCCAAATCCATGCCCTGTAGAGGCTTTTGGGACAGCCAAGAGCATGGCAGACATCACCAGGTCCAGAATAAGCACTTGATTGCACCATTGAGGTCACCTTGCTTAACTGAGAACTTCATAGAGATGTGTGCTCACCTATGGACCCTGTGCTCACAGTTCCAACCATCTTCTGTCACTTTGGAGCAAGTTCTGACATCTATGCTAACATATGAGTGAATATACAATGTCCATAGATGTCAAGTCACTAGATGCTCAAAATTAGTCTTCAAACTCCAGTCTACAGTTTCTGAGGTACATTTACAGATAAGATATGAAGAAAAAATTAGAACACATAAAGTACTGAATTATCCTGACTCCACAGCAACCCCCACACATTACTACAGATTTGGAAGGCACCCCATATTGGTGTAAAGTAACAGGGTCCCAAATCCCTGGTCTAACCATCCAGAGGTTTAGCCAGCATAATGCTGAGTAAATGCGATAACGTGATCAGAAGATCATCAATAGTATCTATCACTTGTATAAATATCTGTGGAAACAAAAGCTTTTGCAAAAGCAGACTCCTGGATGGATTGGTGTGTCCTGATTGGGGTAGAATATCCCTGTCTCCCCAAGACTCTATAGTACTGAGGCTCCTTTTACCATCTCTGAATTGGGAAGTTCTTCAATTTTTTGAAGACAGTGTTAGAGAGAAGGTGAAGATGGACAAGCTTCCCAGGGAGTCTGTGAAATCTCTGTTACTTGAGAACTTAAAAATATGACTGGACAAGGCCCTGGGCAACCAGATCCAGCTGTTATGCTAGGAGCAGGAGGTAGGACATGGTGATCTCCAGAAGTGGCCACAGATCTCTGTCCCTCTGTAAGGCCAACACCCACCTTTTGAATATTGGCAACCAGCTGCTTCCATTGCTACCTCTGTGTTCAGCTGTGATGGTCCTACAAATGCAGTGGCACTGCTTCCTGTCACATTAGCAGGGTCCTACCCTGTCTCCTTGCAGAGATCAATCACCAGCCCTTCCACCCAACTTGACAGCCAGAGAAGCATGAAGTTGTGCAGAAATTCAGTGCCAGAACAGAAAACCACACTGAACCACTATTTTTGTCTCCCACTGGAAACAAATCTGAGCTGTTCTGCTGAATTCATTTTTGGTGGGAACTCAAACTGAGCTGGAACAATTTTGGCCCCAGCTAAATGGAGAAACATCTGGTTCCAGTCCTTGTCTGTAGGGCTGAAGAGACCTAAAGAGCTCCAGAACAGTAAGAAACAAGAAGTTATTAGATGGATCCTTTCTGATATGCTTCCTCAGTAATCCACACATGGATGAAGAGAGGTTTGTGGGGGTCACTACAAGCATAATTCAATTGACTGTCTGTGATTGATGTAGCACACAAAAAATCTTTTCTCACTTAAAAAAACCTCTCATGATACTTTTTGAAAATCTCCCTTTATACTGCCCACCTACTGTGATTTATGTTTTCACAGACAGCATAGAGGTACTCACACTCGATGTATCCTTCCATTCACATCTGCCCCTCCCCTTGCTCTGTGGCGCCCTTTTCTAAAACTGCAAGTAGAATCATTTCCTTTATTCTAAGATAAAATGATTTATAATCAATTAATAAGCATTGCTGAGGCTTTTGTTTGCCTGAAGCATCATTTCCTATTCAGTTTTTGCATCTGAACTATTCAGCATTGCCTTTTGGTTCTCTCTGAAAATACTCTTGAGAAGCCATGCTTATCAGCCAAGAAGCATCCAACAGCAAAGCATGTGCATTTCTAAAAAGACTATCACTTTTGTGCTAACTTTGATTGCCAGTTTCTACACTTAAAATGAAAATGAAGCTGGTGGTAAAGCCACACTGCTAGATATCTGAATTCATTACACTGAATTATGTGAATTTCCTTTCTTTCCTTCAATTCCCTCAAGTGGCATAGATTAATTTATAGAGTGTATATGTTTTTAACATCTGCAAAGTTCTCATGTGGATTGATGTACTGAGAATAAAACTTAAAGCAGCCATTATGAGGGTAGTGCAAACATTATTCCCCTTAATGATTTTTGCACACCTGTATTTTTGAATGTCATTTTGGGAAGTGGGAGTGGAATATGGGTAATTAGAGAAGTTACTTTACTGACACAGTAGGAGATGTATAATTGCACAGGCCACAAAGCATAAAAAGCCTTGTTGAATTTGAGGACTGATTTTCCAAAGAGATTTGTGTGGAGCCATTTTGAATCCACAATATTTGCCCTCCACAATAATCGACTCAGAATACTTGTTCCTCTGAGCACCTGATTTACATTAGCAATCGTTACTTAGTGACAAAAGCACTGTGATTTGTGTCCAAAAGCTGGTTTTGTACACAGATTTTCCTCATTAAAATGGGAGTTACTTGTTTTGAAATTTTTGTCCTGAAATGCCTACAACCAAAATCCAGTGTTTTTGAAAACATATTCAATACACCCCACTCCGGTCACTCCATCATTTCTTGGTGTCTTCAAACAAACTGGGAGCAAAGTGATAGCTTATTCCTTTCATCCTTTGATCACCTGTCAGAATGACAGCAACACCAACTTGTGCAATGATTTCTGACTATCACTGACTTAACTAGAAGCAAACACCATGTTCTGTAGATCACGTTGCAATTTAACTTCACATTCTTCAAATTCCCCAATCTATTTTTCAGATGGTTAGAATTAAGGAGAAGGAGCTGGTTCTCCATAGAAGATGTTTCTATAGAGTTCAAAGAGAAGCCTTAAAAAAAATGGTAGTGAATCACAGAATAATTCAGGTCGGAAGGGAACTCTACAGGTCAGCTTGTCCCACCTCCTTCTTAAAGCAGGGCTAACTTCAAAGCTGGGTCAGGTTGCTCGTGACACTGTCCAGTTAAGTTTTGAAAATCTCCAAGGACGCCTCCATTGCAGCCTGTCCCTTTGCTTAAGCAATATTTTTATAGAATTTTTTTTATATATCCAAACCACATTTTCCCTGCCAAAAAGTGCAACTGTTGCTTCTTGCCGTTTGCTGTGCATGCCTGAGAAAAGTCTGACTTCATCGTCCCTGTAAGAACCTGTTAGGTAGTGGAAGACAATAATTAGATCCATCCTTTGCTTTGTCTTCCTTAGACCAAACAAATCCTGAGTCTCTCCTCATACACCATGCGCTCCAGCCCCCAGCCATCCTAGCGGACACTCTACTTGACTTGCTTCAGCTTATTGATGTTTCTTGTACTAAGAGGTTCAAAACTGGACACAGTGCTTCTTGCAAGTCCTGAAACAATCATTCTCCTTGACCTTCTGGCACCAGAAAGGTCTGCTAATGGAGCCCAGGGTGTGGTAAAACTCCAGTGCCTCAAGGGTTCATTGTTGACATATTCAACCTGTTGCCCACCAAAACCAGCAGATCCTTCTCTGCAGAGCTGTTGCCTAACCCCAGCATGGAGTGTTGCATGGGGTTATTCCCTCCCAGGAGGACATCTTTGCCTTTGGCTTTGCTGAAGCTGGGTTCCTCATCACCCACTGCCTTAGCATATTGTTAACTCTCCCAGTTTGAGGTCATCCATAAACTTGATGGATCTTACCCAAGGTACTAAAAAGGGTGTTGGAACATTATCAGCCCCAGTATTAAATCCCCATGCAAGTGTCTGCATGTTAGGCTCTAAACTGTTGGCAAAGATACTCTCGCCCCACTTTTTCAGGTGGATCCGGTCTCTGCCCAGAAACCTTTGTTCCTTAAAGAAGGTCTGTTGGAAAGACAAGCCAAAGCCTGCCAGTTACACCAGCAGTGCAGCCAGGTGCTGATCCATAGGTTGCCTTTGCTCCTGCCCAAGTATTTCTCTTTGAATGACATGACTGTTTGGGTCCTTGTTCTTGCCCCCTTCCCTCCTTAGAGACCTGCAGTCAACAAGACTGTCTCCCTTGGCATCATTCCTTAGTTCTGGATCCCTTAGATCCTGCAATTTTGATCTCACTGAGAGGTCAGACACTCCAGCTTATATCAGATTTTGTCAATGACAGTAAAAGACATACCATCTGTAATTTTTCTCCCGTTAACAACAGACTTTTTAACACACTCAGATGCTAGCTTAAGAGAAACCAGTTAGTGTAATATTTGCTTCTACCTATGCAGCTCAATAACATGCAAAATGCATATTATTTATTAAGGTTCAAATGTCTTTTCTTTTAGTTCTGACTACTGTGTATTTTACACATAGTTCAATAGAATTGGTAGTACCTTAAATAAGTAATTAGAGAGAAGAATGTTTCATTATAACTATAAAATTAGGCAAATTCCTTTTCAGGATCAGAAGTCTCATGTGAAAAAGAAATAACTGGGTTGTAGGGTAGACTCCTTTGTTTAAAACCAGACAAGCACTGACTGCTCTGCTGGGCACAGCACTGAGCAGCGTACTGAAAGGACCAGACCTGCCCTGACAGAAGAAATGGACCTTTGCTAATATGCGCATTTCTCTTTGTTACTGTGGGATTATTTTTGGATAGATTAGACCCCTCGGATGCATTACACCTCTAAATTCCCAAAGTCACAAAATAGGCATTTAGTTTTGAGAAAAGTACTTTAGTTTGCATATCACTATATTTGCCAAGGGTTGCAAATATTGCTTACAGTTCTGCTCTTTCTGAAAGAGTAGCGAGCAAACACTAGCAGTGAAGTTTGCTGAGACTCATCCAGGCTGTCGTGGCTCAGGAGAGCTCCTCATCAAATCTCCCAGTCCTTCCCACAACACCAGACACACAGAGACCCTGTCCTGCACATGGTCATTTGCTGTCCCATGATGTTCCTCCTCACCCCAGGGCACACAGGCAAACTGAAGCCTGAGGCAGTCAGCTGGTGGGGGGGTCACACCAGCTGGGAAACAGTGCCTGCTGCACAACACTGCGGGTGGCCGCTGTGTGTTCCCTGCCTTGCTTCCTGCTCAGCGTTTTTCACAGGGAAAATTGCTTTTTCTGAAATACAATGGAAATTTTTGTGGGGAAATGTTCTATTTTTAACCAGATTCAGTCCTTCCTTACAAACTCATTAGAGGGACCCTCAGCCACCTACACCTGTGCCAAGGCAGATTAAAAGGATACCACTCTAATCTAATAGCACTTTTTCAATTACTTTCTGTAGCTGTAAATGACAGTTGGACTACAGCATGCTCCTCTCAAGAGATCTGACTTAAATTACATTCGTATATCATATATCAGCTCTTCAGTTTAGCTCAAGATTTAAAAACTACATCAGCAATCATGTCATTTAACCAAATCAAATTATCTTCCCTAGATTTGGAGCAAGTGACAGTTCTAAACTAATACAAAATGAAAAACAAAACAAAACAAAAAACAGACTGTAAATTTGGCTTTCTGTGGTTAAAATAAATTCCCCATACAACTTAAATAAATAAATACTGTGTAACTAACAATCTGAATGAGTATATAGGAAGCTGTGCTCCCATATTGAACTCAGGAGCTTAATTTATCTCATTATTCAGAATCTAGATCTTTTTAATGAGTTTTGGGAGGCTCATTCAGACTGTTCCCTTACAAATATTTTTTGCTCTTTCAAAGTCATCTGGCCTTCCCTTTCTCTCTGTCCTATCTTCATTTAATATGCCATAATAATTCTGCTCTCAATCTTTCAAGTAACAGTATGTATCAAATAATTATCTGAGAGCCTTCATGCTGCCTTTAAAAATATTCATCCTTCCCATCTGTTACTAAGTGCTTTAATCACTTTCTTTCCTTGTTGTGGCTACTGCAACCCTACCAGTGTGTTTCATGCTACGTGGATATGGTTGGGCGCAGGGTAATTTGATGATGGGTGAGGACTGATAGAATTACTTCTGTTACTCCTTTTAAAAATGCAAGCAATGAACCAATAGAAAACTTGTAGACACATATTGATTCTCTGTGTGGAGACACCAAGGCTAACTGAGATAGGCTACTGGAGTACCATAAGGGGTCTTGCCACAGATGCAGTGAACAGGGGGTAACTGGAACTCAGCAGACTGAATTTTTCTGTGGAGTCACATTGCACTGCTCTGAAACCACAGAAAACTTATTTAGAATCATAGAATGGTTTGGGTTGGAAGGGACCTTTAAAGGCCATCTAGTCCAACCCGCTTGCAATAAACAGGGACATCTTCAACTAGATCAAGTTGCTCAGAGCCCCGTCCAACCTGACCTTGAATGTTTCTAGGGATGGGGCCTTCACAACCTCTCTGGGCAACCCATTCCAATGCTTCACCACCCTCATTGTAAAAAATTTCTTCCTTATATCCAGTCTAAACCTACCCTCCTTTAATTTAAAACTGTTACCACTTGTCCTGTCACAACAGGCCTTGCTAAAGAGATCATCCCCATCTTTCCTATAGTCCCCCTTTAAGTATTGGAAGGCTGCAATAGGTCTTCCCGCAGCCTTCTCTTCTCCAGGCTGAACAACCCCAACTCTCTCAGCCTGTCCTCGTAGGAGAGGTGCTCCATCCCTCTGAGCATCTTTGTGGCCCTCCTCTGGACCCACTCCAACAGGTCCATGTCCTTCCTGTGCTGGGGGCTCCAGAGCTGGACGCAGCACTCCAGGTGGGGTCTCACCAGAGCAGAGCAGAGGGGCAGAATCACCTCCCTCGCCCTGCTGGCCACGCTGCTTTTGATGCAGCCCAGGATACGGTTGGCTTTCTGGGCTGCAAGCGCACATTGATGGCTCATGTCCAGCTTTTCATCCACCAGTACCCCCAAGTCCTTCTCAGTAGGGATGCTCTCAATCCCTTCATCCCCCAGCCTGTATTGATACCAGTAAATATCAGATATTTAAGAATTAGACTGACGAATCTTAGCCTTGCTGCCTTTGGCTTGGCCCTCATGGAGACTCCACTTTAAAAAAAAATCTACTTAAAAAGCTCTACTAAAATTGAAAAAATATACATTTATGGCCAATGGGTCCTAATACTAGGGATGGATCCCCAGGACTTGTCTATACCTTCAGACAGCAGAATGAAGACAGCTCATCTGGGGACTCCATCCCATTATCTAGCCATTACATTCTCTTTCAGTAGAAACTGCTGTGTGACAGGCACTACACATTTGACCAGGCTATGCTACTTCGGAAGAGGCCAGGTGTCATAGCTGAGTGGAGAACAAGAATACTGAGGTCTCTCTTCTCAAGAAAATCCGTTCCTCTTAAATCATATGGACCAAGGTCCCTTCCTCCCCTCATTGTACAGATCCCACTACCCTCATTCTAGCCGTGCTGCCCTCAAGTGTTATCCCACATAATTCCTATGTCATTTCACCATAGAATGGTGGAAGAGAGAGGACAAAAATGCTAAAACACTAGTTTTTGGCACAGGTAGTGAACCCCTGGTTTTTCTGTCCCTCTCCCTTTTACACAAGTGCCTAACTAACAGACCTAGAAATATCACACCTCTTCCCTTTGCTTTTTTCCCAGCCTGCTGAACTTTTCCTTACTCCCTGCAAAGTAGAATAGCTACAGCGGAGGGATGGTGCGCTTTGCCGTCCACCACTGAACAGTATCAGTGTTGCTCATGCTGGGGTTGACCTCTCTCCTCTGGGCTCTCTCCTGAAGCCTTGGACATATGGGAAGAAAAGGGATACCACTTCCACCAAGGTAGTTGAGAGCCAAATTTGCTGAGTGTACCTCAAGGCTGACTCATTTCTAAATCCAGTGGAGGCAGAACAGGGAGGGAGAAGTGTGGCTGCTCAGTACCATCAAGAGTCAAGATCTCTAACTTCTCTTGGGGCAACTTCAGAAAAATTCAATGGCAAACCAGAGTCTTTATAGAGTCTTAAGCCTTCCCAGGTATGAGCAGAAGACTGGTGAAGGGTTTGAGGACCACACTTTTATCCTATTTAGGGGCTTAAGTGTGATGTGATCACTGTGACCTTCACAGATCTAACTCCAGGTCCTTCTGGACAGGGTCTGAACCAACAATGAATCCATACAGTCAAAGAAATTAATTTTAAAAAGGAAAAACTATCCGGTAAGTTTCCCACAGTTAAAAAGGCTCCTAACACTCTGTTTTAGCTTTTCTCTTCTCTGCCATAATAAAAGCTTTTGTTATGCCATAATAACATGAAACAGTTTCAGTGGGAGGAATTGAGACCTCATGTATCATGGGACAGTGCCGAACAAATCTGAGCCAGTGCTCTTAGGTAGCTGATCTTAAGCAGAAGCTGTTTAACATAGTCTTTGATTTTTTTTTTCAGAGAGACATCTGCAATGAAGAACAGATACTAAAAATCAATGATTCATTCAAGGTAGAGCAGGGACACACATCTTTCGTATTTCCTCATCTACACTGCTTTATGGGCTACACATTTTCTGCCTTTCTTTTTCCACATTTGGTCTCCCACCACTTATATGCCACTGTAGGCAATGTGCCAGATTGGCACTTAAAACATGAAAAATCAGAAAGGGGGAAAGAGAGACACAAATAAAAGGTAGGCCTGCAGCACTCACGTCTCTGTGTCCTTTCCTGACAAGCAGCACTTCCATTTGTGTTGGGGTGCCAGTTCTATCAAACTTCTGCCTTGTATCAATTTTTAGCAGCATGGATAATTTATTGCATCTAGGATGATAGAAAACCAGCTTTATACATCATTCAGCTTGCAAAAGATGTGTAGCTTCAGTTCCTTAATGGTGTCATTTTGGCTGAATGCTATTAACAGATTACCCCTGCCTAGGGCAGTGGAGCATGTGCAGCAGAAAGATAACCTTGTGTTCGTAATTTAATATTAACTGTTTTCTCCATAGTACCTCTTTCCAGTACATTAACAACAAACCAATATGGCCTTGTCCCCTGCGGTCGTATTCTTCAGCAAAAAATGGATTACATGATAGCAAGTTCCTGAAGATTTCCAATGAAGTATTACAAATCACTCAACGCCTGCTCTGCAGAAATGAAAAATAAACAGGCTTAGATTCAATCAAATTTAATTCCTCCAATTTAGCTTTACCGCACTTCAAAGGGTGCTCTTATTAATGTCTTGGTGAAAAAATGTAACAGTAATTTTTCCCCCTTCTTATACTGAAAGCCTCCAGTTGTGTTCAACATATAGTGAGATCAAGAAAATGTTTTTTTCGTGAATACTCTGACACAGTTTGATATAAAAGTGTAAGCCATTTACAGAAAACTCTTTATGGAATTTTTATCCTATTCCATTCCCGGGAGCTAAATTTATATCCTGCATTAGCTATCATAGCACTAGAGTATTAGTCTTCTTGCAAGCAGTTCAGGGCAGTCTGAGGGCCCTATCACTCTCTACCACTCACATACACAGGCATTATGGGTTTATCTCATCTTCTGCAGCAAGTGCTAGGCCCAATTCATTCCTTTAGGCTACTTTACTAATAACCTATTCCTTATCAGGGCCTCTCCACCTCAGCTTGTGATCAAAGACCCAATTAATGGAATGGAGAAAGGTGAAGCATTCAAATAATGGAGACAGCTGTTTTTCTCTGTTAGAGAAAATCCATTTGTATTGTTATCACAAGCTCCAAGTTCTACAGCTCCTGTTTAATTCAGTCTCCCTCCATTTCTGCTGATGATAAAAAAGTCACAATGAACTCAGAAGAGAATGGCAGAAATATCACCGTGTTTCAACTCAGCCTGGGTGTTATCAACTTGAAAGTGAAAATACAAGCAGATAAGGAGAGGAAATGTCCAACAAAGACCATATCAAATTTTCAAAAAATGTACTTTCATGCTGCATTCTTTAGTCACCTTTCTGAATGTTTTCCAGATCCTGATATACACTTCCTATGTCGGCTGCCTGAATCAGAGGAGCAGAGGGTGATAATATCATGGGTTCCACCTCAATTGAAAAGTAATTAAAGAGGGAGAATAATCATAATTGGTTGGCACGAACACTGTCAGTGAACTGCAGCTTCTTCTGAGCCTCAGTGTCCGGGAGCCCACAGCTAAACTGGGTGTTTACATCGCCACCACAGGTGGATGAGGTTAGTTGCTTTATCTGATAGCAAAGGGGTGGTGTCATGCTCAAGTCTGGTGTTAAACCTTCTCCTTAACAGGCTCCAGGTGTAAATCTGCCCAGACTATTGCAAATGACATCCTACCCACTCTACGTGACAGCAGTTTATTTCACAAATGTGTAAAGGCCACATTACCATTCTCTTCCTCACCCTTTTGTAATCATGTTGTCACACTGTCACGTACAAGAATAAACACAGGCAGAACACTTGCTTGTGATTACACTTAATTGAACCACATAAGACTGGCAGGTTTAAAGTACAACTCTGAAAACCAGTTATGCATTCTTACAAATGATTGTATGCAGAAGGAAGTAGAGGGATACATCTACTGGATATGCTCTCTGTGTGTGTAAGCGTGCGAGTGTGCAAGGCAAAACCCTGCTCTGTTTCGCAGAAGTTGTTATTGCTTTTCTTATATGCAAAAAACAAGTGTTATTTAGAGATTGTGAGACTATTCACACACTGGGTGATGGTTTGGGGTTTTTTTGATTACTTGGGAAACCTTTGGATCTGGTGCTTCAGAAGTAAGGACTGAAAAATTCCGCATTTCAATTCTCCACTGAGTGTGGACAATGAGCACAATAAACAGGCACAAAGCTACAGTGTATGCGATGAGTTAACACAGCAAAGCCTTTCCCAGGCTGATTGTTCACAGGGGATCACAGAATCTGTGTTAGGCTGAATAAAGAGAAATGCATTATGCATTTGCATGTATGATGAACATTTAAAAGAGGACTGTGTGGAAACAAAGAATAATTCATAATAAACATGGAATGGCAAACATTTCAGACCCAGCTGTAGTTTTTGAATCTTCACAGACACCAAACATTACCATTTTAACATAGAAGTTTCACATTTGATATCAAGTAGGCCAGCTGAATAATATTATTTGTTTGTACATCAGGAGTTTCCTCATCCTCCCACCCTGTTATTAAACCCATATCCAACAAATAAAGAAAATAAAAAGCTTCACTCAAAACAATATCATGTGCAAAATCTACAACTATCAATAATTTCCCATTGGAATAGTAAAATGTATGGTTTCATACATAATTTTATGTATGTCTGTGAAACGGAAATCACAAAGAATGATGAAAATCGACATTAGGGTCTTTCATCAGCAATAAAATCATAATTCTGCTCAACCTGTAGACGTCGCTGATATAATGTACCAAAAGGAAATGCAGCTGTGAACTCTTTTTTTCCATGCTTCAGCAGTCTTCATACAATGAAACCAGTCTTGAGGATTTATTCAAGGGTCTGAGAAAAATCTTAATGAAGGTATACTTCTAATAAAGGCAAACCAGAATCAAATTTAATATGTATTGGGTGACCTTATGGTGGTCTTGTAAGATGTGAAGTGACTTAAGGGTGGTCTCTTGCATTGGTCTCTCTAGATAATAAAACAGTAATGTCAACCCATTGTGCTGAATGGCACAATTATAAATGAAAATTATGCAACCTGCCTGTAGCTCCCACCCCAGCTCCCTGGAACTAAATAAGCAATAAGCCTGGTAAAGGGACAGTCCTAGCAAGAAAGGCTGAGGGGAGCAAGAGACCTGAATAATTTTCCAATAGCCAAATATATTGGATTCTGATTTCAATGAGAGGGGTGAGGGGGATGATCTTATTCTTACCAAAGATTAGAAGTGAATAAATGCTCCTCCACTGTCAGATATAGCACTGCACTTGTGGGCTTCCGAAAGAATTTATCTCATGACAGTATATGAACTTCCAGGGTGACATTTCTTCTCTACCTTGAGTATCTATAAATATTTGTATATTATTAATACACTTTTTCTAGTTCGGTCAAAGGATTGTACTGTCTAGCCAATTTCTTTAAAGAGCTCTTAACAGAGAATAATAATTAAATTTTATGCTAGCTAGTCAATCTTCATGTATCCATCTTTACTCTGCAAATCATGGTCTTTTTTTCTCTACGCTGCTATGGTATAGCATGACAGTAAATTGTGGCTTGAGCAGTGAGATGGCCTGTCTGCTTGCCCAGTTTAGGAGGAGGTCCAATCTCCTCCTCTGGCATTGCTCAGACAGGCTGAGCTGGAGGATTGTTACAGATAAATAAAGATTGTACCAGATAAATAAAGATGTTCTCTCTCCTCCAAGGAAGTCTGGAAATAATGCAGCTGAGTTAAGGGAGTTACGCTAATATACAACTAATAGCAAGAGAAGATGTAAGCCTGGTGTTATATTCTCAGATCAGGCAGCATATCAGCCGAAGTAAAACCATCATGAAAACTTCTGATGGGAGTTTTTTTTTCCAAATGCCCATTTGCAGTTTTATAACAACAACTTTGGCCGGCTTCTGCTCCCATTTCCACTCCTGCAGCTGCAGCAGCCTCTATGTATTTACAGCAGAGAACACAACGTGACCTTTGTCTTTTCAAGAATTTGGCCGAGAAGGTTGTGCAGCTGCAAATGGATCCAGGTGCTGGGGCCAGCATCCAGGAGTGGGTTGAACATCAGCGGAAGTGGCAGCCTTCACACCTGGTCAGCTAAGCTCTCAGGGTCTCTGTGGCAAAGCAAACATACACTGCCACCACCCTGCCACCCTCTTCTGACCTCCATGCTCAAGCATTCTCTGAACCTGGGGCATTTTTTTTTCCTAGAATTGCCCTGCTCTTTAATTTTGAGTATTACTTTCAGTGATTTTTGTGGGGGGAGTTAAGACATGAAAAGCTAGAGCAGAGCTTATGTTGAAGAATACTCTCCTGTAGCTTTGATGTTTTAAGCCGCTGTTGTTCTCAAATCCAACTTAACTGTACAATTAGGAGAATACCAGTCTGCAAATTGTGAAACACAGTAGCTGCCACAGTAAAATCCCAACATTTGATAAACATTGCAACTTATCATTGGCTGGCTGATACCACCGTATTTGCTCTTCAGCAAGCAGAAAATTATTCAGGTGTCCAATACTGTGCTTGGATAAGACTCTGAACTTTCCAGCTCCCTTGTAATTGAACAAATGAGATTAAATCCCAAAATCCATCTATGAAAAAATAGAATATCCATAATTTATGAACTTCTTTATGAACTTATGAACCATGCTCAGGAACAGCTTTTTCTTTAGATTTCAAGAAGTTGTAATCAAAAAGCCAAGACTGAACAAAAAGGTTCTGTTATTGGTACGTTATAGGCGTATTGAGACATTTTAATAGGAACTTTGGGACTACCATAAGAATTATAAGGGTGGGACTAATAAATGAAGAGTGTTCAGGGGTTTACCATTGGATTCTTTCCCCTTTTTTTGCACTCCTGCTTACACCTAGTCCATGAGGAATAAAAGTAAGGCAGATTAAAAAATAAATATTAGCTTAAAATATCAAGTCTTGAAATAATATTTAGTTCTGTTCCAGCTTTTCATAGCTTAATTCTCTACTTTAAAAATGTTGAAAGTCTTTGCAGTTGAATTGATATTTGTGGATGTTTTGGTATTTGGGTGCTTGTTTGCTAGTTTTTATAATAAAATTTCACCCACCTTTCTTGACTTCACATACTCACCCTTGAAAGGCAGTAGTCATCCTGGGGGAAGTAAGTGGTCTTAGTCCCTATTTACCCAGTCACAGTGGAGGGCTTGATGGTTTCACACCCTTCTCCATTAAGACCTTTGCCAAAGTCTTTAGAAATGCCATACTTCTTTCAGTGCCACCCTCCTTCTTATGGCTGTAATCATAGCCTAAGAGCTGGCTTGATCCTTAAGAACCTATTTTTATGCTCAGTAAAGCACCTTCTCATTGGGAAAAAAAGTGACAGAAGCCTTAGAGGTTTTTCCTTCCTGTACACTATGCCGTGACAGACAAATGAGGTTAAACAGGAGCAAGACTTTGCCAGTCCAAAGTGCCACTTTCATACTCTTCCTTCCCCATAAGGGACTGAAAAGATGGAGTCTAAGGACAGGAAAGGTCTATACCTGAGACAAGGGCTATACAGTGGGAATTCTGTAGCCT
Organism: Anhinga rufa; assembly: GCA_013400875.1. Classification (NCBI taxonomy): domain Eukaryota; kingdom Metazoa; phylum Chordata; class Aves; order Suliformes; family Anhingidae; genus Anhinga; species Anhinga rufa. The sequence goes on from VZTV01093217.1 coordinate 25,203, forward strand.
TTATCAAACACCTGGCATGCAAAATTGATAATGTTTCAGTCTGGCGCTTAAATCCATTCCTATGCCTGTCTTCATTCATCAGCACCTCCTCATCAAGAAGTTTTATGAAATATTCCATTTTTTCCTTCTTTGGGTAATCTTTATGACTTGTACTTTTAATATTTAATAATTACCCACACATGAATAACCCTGCTACGAATGAGATTTCAAGTCAGCATCTGCTCTAACTTCATGTTACTCAGAGACTTCAAGTTACCAGTGACATACATACGTGACTTGTTTTGCCAAGTCTGCATACTCTACCAGCACAGCTTCAGAATTAACTTCCACTCCCTCCCTCCTCTCTCCCTCTCACACATATTTGTTCACAATGTACTCAGTTAGTCCCTTCCCTCATTTTTTCTTGTTCAGGCATCAAAAATAGCTTTTTTTATTTGATAAGAAATTTTATATCCAGCCTGGCAGTTTTGAGATGGATTATATTTTTTATTTATTTTTATTACTATTGTCTGAACACAGGAAGATAAGACGGATGCCTTATTCACGCAAAATACTGGATAAAATTCTGATCCCATTGAAATCACTAGGGGTCTCAGCATTGAATTCAGTTCAGACAGACTTTCCTCGCTATCTTTGTCACAGACTGTACAATGTCGAGTCCCAGTTTTCCAAAAATAACCTTGCTTGTTTCCCTGTTTTGTCTTAATCAAAGCAAGCTTTTAAAACAACTCACCAGGAAGCCCTCAGTCACAGGGACAATGAAAAGTGAATTTATCTTAACTGGTAAGAGGAGTTTCCCTGATGTTGTCCATTCGCTGGACAATAAGGACAAGCCTTAGGTGAATCAGCCCCTCCTGTGTGCTTTGTTCAACTGGTGATATGTGCCTTTCTATATCCCCTTTTCTATACTCTTTCACAGAAAGGAAAAGGAGACTGGAGAATAAAAAGTGTTATCGCTCTCCGGTCATCCAAAAATATCTCCCAAAACACAAGACATGTCAAGTGGTTAATACCTTTTGAACTTTTCTTTGAGCTTTCCTCTGTGGTAAGGGCCCTCTGAGCCTCCGATGTAGCGGCTGACAGTGATTAAGTTTCTATATGCACACACAGTTCAAACTGCACTTAGAAAAGCCACATTTGGTCATTGCTTACTTAAGTTTTCAGCAACAAATACAGATGCGTGGATTTGAATGTACACCTGGCATTAATCAGCTGCTGGTGCTGCTATTTCACAGCTGCCTCCAAGCAAGGCAAAACGCTGGAGTGGAAATGTGATTTCAGAATAACCAGAAATCTTTAAGGGACCCACATGGAGAAGGGGGACCTCCCTAACAACATTTGCTTCCAGCTTGTTTCAGCCTTCAGAGATTTTTTTTGTGTTAAATCCCTCTATATAAAGAGATCTGCAGGTTTTCAGCTGCAGTGTGTGTGTATAAGTATGTATGTATGTATGTGTATATACACGCTTTAAGAATCTGCACAGATATTCTCCTATAACTGGAAAGGACCCACACTTGCTACAACCAGGGGCCAAGGAGACCTGGAGAGGCAGGATCAGTAATACTGCAGTGATGCCTACCTTCTCTAACCTGTTTAGGGGGATTTCCACTGCTGGAGGGGCAATATTGCCTTTGTCAATAGGCTCCAGGTTTAACCTGAGAGGTTAAAGAAAAAAGTTCTTAACATAATCTCATTTGATTTAATTTAATCTCATTTCTTCCTATTGCCGCTGGGCATGGAGGGCAAGAGATTCAGATGCCGGGAGGATGGGGGTCACTAGGAGAGCCAGCCCTAGCTGCTGCAGGGAGAGGAACGGGCACCCCAGCAACCCCATGTGAGGCTATCTGTCACGTACCCCTGCAGCACCGCGGCAAGTGCAAACACAGCAGGCTGCCTAAGTGGGTCACTTGTTGCAGGCACGTGCTACCTGGGCTCCCAGCATCTTCACAGCCTGCCCACCACTGCCAGATGGAGTTTAGGATGTTTGGCTTTCAGCTGTGAGCCCCAGTGGGGATTTCCCACCTTTGCAATGTCTTTCTCTCTCAGCCATGAAATATTCCTGTGCTGAGTTCAGCAGAACCACTCAGGCTGAGAAGGTCCTTCCTCCAGGAAAGACCCTTCCTTCTAGAAAATCCTTTCCCTCTGGTATAAAGTAGACAGTTTGTTTGTTTTTAAGTTTTCAGATGTGTTGCAACACCAGGCGTATCTGAGGGGGCAGTGCTGATGATTCAGACTCATTAAGCGGCAGCAGTTGTTGATCATCAGCTGCATGAGGTATGGTAGGATATAAGGGGAGGGAAAACAGGCATTTGTCAGTGACAGTTTTTGCTAACGAGGCCTGACATATGTATTTATCTGTTCTCTGGTTAGATGGTGAACAATGTGTGAGTTTTGATGAATTTAGAACATTTCTGACAATAGCTAGGAAATGAAAACTGAATTTAAAAAGATAGCAAAAGCAAGAAACACAATCCAGCTCCTGACGATCTTCAGTCTGACATTAAAGAGGATAAATTCAAGTCAAGCCAGCATATATATATCACGTAGTGGGCATACTTACCTGTTCTAAGAGTAAGGCATAGTTACCCAATTTTCTTCATCTAGATTATAATCTGGATAGATCATATCTTCTAGATACATAAAGATAGATGCTACTTCTTTGGCTTTCACTTTGTGATCATTCTATACTTTCACTGCTTAATTTTCTGTGCTAGAAAAACTTATAACTTTCAGAAATGAGAAATCAATTACTGCATAGATAAGTTAACACAAGTGAAAATCCCCTATTTCTCTTTGCCTCTCAGTGCCTACACTGCAGGCACCAAATGGACTGTGGCACAGAGTACACAAATGCAAGATCGCTGTCAGCTAGTAATTGTGGCACCAAGCTGTGCAAGGAGCATGAGGTGTTGCCAGTCCTGAGCTCTGCACATGGCTGCAGCCAGAGTGTCATTTAAAGCCCTATCACACAGGTCTATGTGACACTGGAGGTATCCTTACCCCAGCTGAGCTCACTAGCTTTGGACCCAGGTGACTGGGACGCTGGCTGGGGAGGGGAAGCCAGGATCAGAGTGAGCTCTTCTCACTGGAAATTTATCCATGCTCAGTAATTGTGGCAATGAACAGAGCAAACGCACTCCGGTCCCTGTCCTAGCTGAGCAGCTCCTGGTGTGCTGTGGGAGCAGAGGGGCAAGGCACTCAGCCCCACTGCTGGAAGGCACTGGATACCACAGGCACTGGCATGGCCACCAGCCTGGCCACCCTGGCAGCCCTGCCTGCCTCTTCGTCACACCAGGGGTTCACCACCCTTTGCCACTTGCACCTGGCTCAAGGAAGGCGGGTGAGCTCATTAAAGCACAGCCTGACCCCTCCAGAGTCACTGCCCCGGCACCACATCCTCCAGGATGGGCATCTTCCCTGTGGAAGAAGACACATTTGACAGTGGAGCCACCATTTACTCTCTTTAGTGTCTTCTTCATTCTTTGTCTTCAAAGTCAGGATAATTACTCCAACCAAGAGGATGCAGCAACTTCAGTGTAATGGCAACAGTGAATTAATGGAGTATGCTGGGATAATAGATGGCTATGAATATACCCATTTAATACAGAATGTCTTGTATGTTTTTAGATAGCAGATGAATGAGCCATTTCTCTGCCATTTTCTGATTACTGGCATGAGGAGAAATATATATGTGTGTCTGTGCACACATTTAATCTCTTTATGCCAGCCTTAAGACATAGGGATGACGAACATAGACTACTAGAGGAATATTGGTATGGGGAGAGCCCAGTTCCACTATGATGCTGTAGGACATTGCTTATCTTATGACCTACATTTTGGAAAGATAAATATACAACAGACATGTGGCTATTTATCTTCACAAAGACCGCTCTTCTGCAGGGTCTTTTCTGCATCAGTGGGTGTGGGATTTTACATTGCCTTAAAAAATACTTTAAATCTAAAATCGAGATATTTAAATTCTCTGTTAGGGATGGTTTTATTTTAAAATGACCCTTTTCTTACCAACAGACACCTTCTTCCCTGCTTCATGGAGAGCAAGGGTGCCTGCCCAAAAAATGCCAAATTTGTGTTTGAGGGTCAGTGAAATAATATTTGTGCTTTACAGCTGAGATAAGCCCTTATCCTTCTGCCTATCTTTATAAATTATTATCTGTGTTCATCCATGTGTTGAAATGCTAGTTAGGATTTAAAGCTAGTTCAACATGTTAAGGCCCAATTGCAGTTCACTGATACCAAAAGTCTATCCATGATTAGTATTTTTGACATTGAAATTTACAGACAAAACCACAATTCTTTGTAAGCACAGAGGAAACTAAATGTTTGTCTTAGTTATGTGGATACCTCTTGATCTAGGCATCTCTCTATTTTTATTCAGATAGGAAATTTATCTCAATATTCAGGTGTTTTACTATAATGGAAACAAGGTTTGAAAAAAGAGATAATTTTAAGAATGGGCTTAAAAGAGTTTATCAGTTACACATAAATCATGGAACAAGTTTTAGTCTTGTGTTGAAAAAAATAGTGTGGAAAAGACAGCGGAAGGAAAATCAACTATCTCAGCTAACTTCAGATATCTGGAATGTAGGTAGCTCCATCTGAGCTAGTCACACCAAGAGCCCTTTATAGTCAATGGAGGGGAAGTAGGCCTTTTGAGTTTAGCAAATCTGATTTTCTTTAGACATTTACTAATTTGTCTTAGAATTGCGGGTTTCTCTCCATTGGCCACAAAAGTCTAGACAACCAGCTCAAATACAGGCATTTCCACTGCAAACATCTCCTTTGGCCAAAGGAATATTACCCTCAGAGTTTACACTGGTTAGTGATCTAAAATGGTTCAGAGTATAATGGGTAAGAAAGCATCTCTGTGTTCCCTGACCATTTAGTTCTCTGTGCAGAAACAAACATATTAACTATAGCTTTATTGCTGCTGATGTTTTTATAAGTGACCTTTCCTGGTATAACTATTAACATGCACTTGGAGTAGAATATATCTTTGCCATAATTTTGAACTTTTTCTTAATGCTTAATGTTTATGCTTCATCTAAAGAATTTCAAGCTTGTAAGAGGGTCAGGTTCTTGGCTAGGGTCAGTGAACACAGTGCATTTTTAAATGCACATACTCTGATCAGTTCACTGAAGAGCTTCAGTACATCATTTTGCAATCACATATCTCAGAAATAATTTATACAATCAATTAAAGAGCATTATCAAGGGATGATTTGACAACTGTTGCCATGCCAACCAATGAAGCAGAAAGCTCCTCAGCGTCTAAAGGCTGCACCTGGTGATAGATATAGCAGATTTTGAGGACTCAGACAGAATCGCAGATGTCCAAAGGTGTGGAGGGAACATGATTTAAAGCTTGATGTTTTTCCATTTTTACTGGCGAAAGGGTGTTGATGGCATGTTGTTCACTTTCTCATTAAAATTCTGTCATTTTTCACAAAGTGTTCTGCATTCAGGGCTGAAAATTGAAGTGAGAATGCACTTTACAGACTGATAAAATATGATAGCAAAATGGATGATGTTCATTTGCAGGCTGAATTAATTAAAAAAAAAAAGAGTTTGTGTCAGTGCATTTATGAAAAGCCCGTTAATCAAACACAACTTTACCAGCCTTAATGGACACATCTTAAACACTCTTGCATTAATATTTAAAATTCCAGTTAACAAATGGCTTCTAGTGCATTGAGCTAAAAAGTAATTAGAATAGGTCATTACAAGAATAAAACAGTACAAGCTGAAAGTACATTTTCTGTTGGACAACAACAGGTTGGGCATTGGCTGCTCAGCCTTGACATTTGTATTTACACCTTTACCTACACAGTAGCTCCACTCTTAATGAGAGAATGAATTTTGCAAAAGAAAAATTTCCTCCTGCCCTCTTATGCCATCTTACACATTCTTGTAGCTACAGAAATTAACATTAAAACTGCCAGTCCACATTAGCTAGGAGGCTGGAGCACCTCCTCTTCCAGACTTCCATTATTATGGTTATATTCGTGAATCTCAGAATAGCAATTTCAGGTGTGTAGTAAGTTACTGCAGCTCAGGTTACTGTAGCTTGTCTGAGACAATTTCTTATGAAAAACTTGTCATGGTCTTGAAACAATTGAGCACTTATCTTGGTCGGGGTCCTTTGTGTGTAGAGACGTCAAGGAATAGTTTCTCGTGAGAATGAAAAACTTGCATAATGCCAGATTTTCACTGCAAATTAATTCCCATAGGAAGTCCAGAATTATCACTATGATCTATTTCTAGGATGTTCCTCTTGAGCCTAATGTAATGAAAACTGCTAGAGAAGTTTTCTGTGACATAAGTTAGCCTAGTTCTTTGAATACTTTTGCAATATGAACTGCTGAAGCTTACCTTAAAATCTATTATATTCAACTGAATTGATCAAGAAAGTAAATGGCTCCATAAATTTTTGGTCTTTTTCTAGTTTTCTCCCACTGACAAAATCTTATATTCTATTTCTTCATGTAGTAAAGACATCAGTTTTGCAATGTTAGCATCCTGCTTACAAATCCAGAAAGATAAAAATGAGAGATGAATAAGAACATTAACCTAAATATATAAATATAGAAAGAAGTATGGAAGAGAGGTCCTGGGTCCCAAGCTGTCCCCTGCTGTCACAGACACTTGCATCACAGCATCCTACCCCATTTTACAGGGCTGTCACAGCCCTGCTTTTTATAACCTTAAGCAGCTCCTAATTTCCCATCTTAATTTATTCACGGCTATCTTGTGAAGAAGGCTATTACATGCATTTTCATGGCCCATCTCCTGCATCATGGGACCATTCCCTATGGTATTCTTTGATCTTAAAAAATGACCATGAAAATATATTACTTAGTGGAATACACGTGTAGGTTATTCACTTTGAAACAATACCTGACCTGGTATCAGGGGCTGCAAGAATTATCCATTTCTTACAGTATGTTTTTTTTAGGTGATTACTTGGCAGGTTGTTCATCGTTTTGCAAAAAGTGAAAACTGCCACCATTGGCTAAAAAGAAGACCCGACAACATAACCAACATGAATAGCAGGTCCAGACTGAGATGTTATTTATGCTGTCCTGCCGATTTGGAGAACTAGTGGCACACCATCACAGGATACTGTTTTACTTTCTCTGCATAAAAAGATTATTATTAAATGAAAGAGCCATTGTGTGTGCATCTTTTGACATTGCAACAACAACAATTTTGGTCATGTCAGGAGACTCCTGTCATGGCCTGCTGTCTCCCCAAATGTCATGACTAGGTCTGAAGGCAAACAGCAGGACCAAATGACCAAATCATATTTTATTTTGTGTATAAGTGCAAAGCTATTTCACATATGAAAATAGATGGTCAAGAAGCAAGTGCAGACTTTCTTTGTCATGTTCACAGTAGAAGAAATTACAAGGCTGTGACTCTTATCCAAGCTTGTGTCATAACAATATCTCAGTTCTTGCAGCCAGATGACCTCAGGACTTGGGATAGGTGAAGAAATACATTTAGGTTTACTAGAGAATACTTTAAACAGAAGTTATGAATAAATATTAGATCCTGAGACCATTCATTGCTCTGGGGCTAATTCTGGCTCCTGATTCTGTGAATCTCACAAATGCCTGCTTGCACGGGCCACTCCACTGACTTCTGTGGTGACTCTTTTCATGCTGCACCAGAACAAGTCCTGGCAGTTCAGAGACCTCAAAAAAGTCTTTGTTCACATTTTAATGCATCATGTGAGGTCTCAGATCCTTACTTGCCTTTGTCAGGATGGACAGCACATGGTGATATTAACAGATGCAGTTATCTTGCTATAGTTTGTAAATGCAAGTTTAAGAAGTGCACCAGAGGACTGGTCCAGCTATAAGTGAGTACCTAGTCATTTGGGATGCGGATGCAGTACTAGTCATGATTTTTCTGTCTGTGGGATCAGCTACAGCTGTTTGTCTTAGTCCAATGGACCATCCTCTGTGCAGGGACAGAAGGATGGAGTTATTAAAGGCAAAATTGAGGTGTTTTTTTTTCCAAGAATAATCTTAAAGTTCTCTACCATCTACATGGTCCCAAATCTGTCCCTTAAGCTTAGGCTTCAGTCCCAGGCCTTCCCCAGGGCTACTCTAACATCAGTGGAAGCCTTGAAGAGAAGGTTTCCACATTGCCTTTGAGCAGCAAGGTCTCATTTTCTCTCTCTCTTTTTTGGGGGGAAAAAACCCCCAAACATCTCACACAATAATTCAGCTGCTGTGAGATGTCCTTGGATATTCATTATTTGTGCTTTGTATGAGGGTTTGAGCCTTAAAAGCAGGTTGCTAGTTTCCCCAGGCCATGCAGGTCTGCATGGGGAGGCTGGAAGCCCTCCTCCCAGTGCAAGTAGCACGTTTCCCCCATGCCCTCCACAGCCTGCAGAGCCCCCAGGGGCCTGGAGACAACCTTGCAAGCAGCAGAGTGTGGCTTATCTGACTGCCCGTTGTGTACAATAAGAAAGTAAAGCAGCTGGTGTATTTTAGCATGATTAACTTTGCTAGAAATGATTTCCAGTCTTCAAAGTTTGGTCTTTGGAGCTATTACAGGCTCTGTGCAAGCCTTTTCCCTGTGTTAAGCAGAGGAGCTGCCTCTGGGCTGTAGTGGCTCTCTTGGAAGTTGTGTAGGTATCTATTCACCCACTTTCAGTCTATATCCTCTCTTTAAATGGTTCTTACTGTCTTTGTTTGAGAGCTTACACATGTTTTAAAATATACCTTTATTTATCCTTGTTTTAAGCTCCATTTCTGCATCTTGAATTAACAGTCACTTAAGAATTTCAGATCACTCCTGCCCCACGAGAGCTGTCTAAGCAGTGGGTGCAGTCTTACTTTTTATGTTTTCCTAATCCATCCCACAGAAACATGGCTTCTCTGCTGCATGGTGACATGGCTTCAGCACGAGAGTTGAAAAATTCCTCTTCAACACCCTATGGCTTAATGTTTATGTGCTCTCCTCTCTAAGAGACAGTATTAAGTTTGCCCTCATGCAGGCTAAGGACAGAAATGAAGTCATGTCTCCCCTGTCACATATGACTCTCCTACCTCCTTGGCTTTTCTAGAAAGGCAAAGGGCTGCAAAACCAGTGTGTCATGGTCTTTAAAGTGCAGCCAGGGTGTCTCCCGCGATTTTTACAGCAAGAATTTGTTGGTGAACATGAGGCATGCTGCAAGAACACATAGCTCCCTACTTGCCTATTCCTTAGTGACTTGCTCCTGACTGGTTTGAGGGATGACCAAAGCAGCTAGTTCCTCTGACTTGGCGCTCAGAAAATAACCTGCATGCAGAATGTCAAGCCCCTGTGGAGTATCTGTGCCTATAGGGTCAGCTAGCAGTCCAGCACCACAGCTTCTGGGTCCCAACTTTAAATTTTGTGCCTTCAAGTTCTAGGTATGTCCTGCTTTACCCACTTACCTCCCCTACTGGCCAAATCCATGAGTGCCACTTGCTGGCAGAAACAGGTTTGGAGTCATCTGCAAACATTTTCATGTTGTTTGGTTTCAGGAGAATCGGGGAAACTAAACATCACATTCTCGTTGTAAATCAGCACTTGGGTTTAAATGAAGCATTGACTTCCAGGATAGTTTTCTGAAGATCTTTCAGCTCATCTGTCTTGTTTTTGTGTTACAGTAGAGGAAATGCATCCACATGCTCACAGCTCAAATCAGAGATGGTAACAGCTTATGCCATTCCAAGTCTGTCACCATATCTACCCATACACCATATTAATCCTTCCTCTTTTTATAAACTGCATCCCCCACACAAAATTTTTGTATAGCCCTCAGTTTCAAAAGGGTAATGCTGTGTTCCTCCAGAACTGTTATTCAAGACACCTAAAACACTTTAGGGAAACTATTCTAACAAACAGTGCTGTCTTGAGATATACAGACAGAGTCTACTGTTATTTATATTATGTCACTTATTAAGCCAAGTGAAATAATAGTCGTTAACCAAACACCTTTAGTTCTGCAACCTAGCATAATATGCATAACAGCAAATCTCAAAAAAGTTCCTATCTTGGGCTGGGTTTTGTATTTAAGAATGTGCATATGAAAGGAATCAATTAATGACCTTATATCTCATCAGTTTCTGATAATTAATATGAGCTCTAAGGGCTTTATGGATTGCTGGTTTGATAATTCACTAGCAGCTGAAGTAATAGAGGTTGTGATGGAAAGATGGCCTCATAGCTGCCTTGCGGAGTGCACTAAATGATTGAACCCAAAGAATAATAGGGATGGAAATTGCTGTGTTCATTCATGGATAATATATGACAGGAGTAAGGCAACCAGCAAGTTAGCAGATGACTCAGCCAAGCATCTATGACTGAACAAAGTGTGATTCTAACCTTCTGTCATTGAAAATATATTTAATGGAAACATTATCATTCTGATATATTGCTTGCTAAGATAAGACATGTTTATAGTACAGTTTCCCTGTGATGCTACTATAGGGCTAGATTTTGGCACACTTGCTCTTGCTGAATTTTGCTTCACCCCCAAATAAATCTACTCTTCCTGGAGCAAGAGACTATTCAAAAGGAGCAAGTGAGCCAGAAGCTGGTCCAAAGTTAGCTGGAGCCAAATATCACCAGATAAATATAAAGGATCCTATTAATTTTTAATACGCAGAGAGGAAGATATCTATAAACACTGAGGACCACATGTAAGGCTATTCCTTTGTTATGACTTTTTCAGCCTAAAACTAGAGCACTGGACAACATAATTTACTTTTTAATTAACAAATATGAATGGCCACATGCCTCAGATGCAGATCAAAGAAGCGGGATGCTGAAGGCATGGATTAAAGTTAGCTGCCTTTTCCCTGCATCTGGGAGAGCTCAGTTTGTAACATTTTTATTGATAGGACTACTCAGGTGTTCAGAGCACAAAGTCTGGAGTGTTGTATTATAGTGAAACTCGCTGAAGGGAGGGGAAGGAGGATAAAAATGGAGCAAGATAATCTCTAGAGCACATTATACATGTATGCTGGTCAGGGATGGCTTGCAGCGATTCTGCAGTACTGTGCAGCAGGACCCTGCCAACAGAATTCATGCTGAAAACATATGTTCTTCTGCTCAAACCAGCTTTCGCTACATCTGGAAACCAAGAGTCAGAGGGGGAGGGAAAAAATAAGGCAGCAGCATATGTAATTCTCTTCTAAGAGAAACCATTCATTTGTTCATGAAAGAAATCTTTCTGCTTGTATCACCAGCAAAAATTCTCACAAAGTTCTGGAATGGGTATTTTAAAGCTGGGTTAGGATATCAAAAAAAAGGTAGGGGGAGGGAATGTAGGTAATAGCAGACATTTGTGACTTTTTTTCTGAAGTAAAGTCACGTCTTGATATCAAGAGCAATCTTATTTAGCAAAAAGTGGAAAACTTGGGAAAAACATTGTTTAAAATGACTGCAAGACTTGTAAAAACCCCAAAATAACTCTGTTTTGCTGTCAAAAGCCTGGGAAACACAAAACAGATGTTTCACCCAGCCTTACTTACTCAGCCAGATCTCTCCTTGCTATGCAGGCAGCTGTACCACATGTCTTTTCTGAGAAAAAATAGTGCTTTCCTTTGGCACTTCTGCATCATTCTCACTGACCAGCCGGACACTGTTGTCAGATGAAGACAGCTTTTGTCATCTTTCCCACTATCTAAGTCTGCAGAATCTCCCTGGGACTGAGCAGCTCCGTGCTTTGACAAATACAAGCATTAGGTACAAATTTTGGCAAGCCATGGCTCCTCAGGCAATTGACGGGGCCACTGAAGTCAGAGAGCACTACTCGCTGTAATGGGTGGTGGCAGCAGAGCTCTCGGTTTGCACCCTGAACAATGCACACATTATTAGAGTTAATGTCAGCTACGTGTACACGTAATAGTATAGCCTTGAGACTGCAGCTTGGGAATGCCACAAGAGCAGATTGTTTTATTTTTGTTCATGGGAGAAAGTATGGTGAGTAACAGGAAAATCAGTTGAGCAGAGGCTGAACCCTTCCTGCTGGTTTGCTCAAGCAGGGAGGGGTGAGATCCAGGACTTCTGTCTCTAACTGACATTTTGGGGCATTTTAAGATATTATGTTGACCTCTAGGTCCTACGTTTACCTGCTGCCTCACCCAAGAGGCACGTGATGCCTCTAGCTCAGCATTTTGGGATGTTCAGCTCATTGGCTGGGTGATGGGGACACTAATCTGCATAGGCAGAGGCAGATGTTTCACCCTGGATTTATCCTCTTCTCTCCTGAGTCCTTTAACAAGCAGTTACTGGTGGTGGAGCTCCCCATCCCTACTCTCCACATGAAAGAGCTGGTTTAAACATTTTGCTCTTGGCAAGTTTTGTTTGTGAATCCTCAGTGCTGTTCAGCATCTGGGATTTAGCATCCACTCTCTTTGGGAATACTTCCTTGGAAAAACACATGGTCACTTCATGTAGGCAGATTGCTGCCTTGCATCTGGATATCTGTGAGTCCCATTCCTGGACATGAAGCTCAGTCATCTGACCCTAAAAATCTACAGAGTGCAATACTAAGTGAGGCTGTGGCTCTAGCCTGAGGTTACTCTTTTAATGTTGCATTTCCATTTTGCAGCCTCCTTTCCTGGAAAGGAAAGGAACCTGGATGGTTGCATTTCAGTTGACCAAGCATAACATTATTATTTTGAAACTGAGATGGGAATCTTAATATATAATCAAGAAAATTGTACCATCACCACAGTAAAGAAGAGGCTGAATATCTAAAATTATCTGAATATTAATATAATTTATAAATCATTCTGGAAAGACAAGCATGGGGAAGAGAGAAGCTATTGACTTATATACCCTCAGCTCCTGAATTCACTATGAGGTAGAGGGAGTTAAATCTCTGGCAGTCTCTTAGAAATGATTAAGGAAGAAAAGAAGGAGGCTCACCACCTTGCAGTGGAAGGGGAGGCCTCTAGAGCAGATCAGATTAACGAGACAGTCTTATAAGTTTTCATTAATAGAATCACACTAAGCAAGATTTGGGAATAGTGAGGGATTTTAACTATACAAAAGGGAAATAATATCGCAAAACCCAGACTGTTCAGCCACTCCTTGGAAGACAATTTTTGATAAGGAAGATGAAACAGTAAAATCTTTTTCTAGTTTTGATCCTAACCACTAGGGAAAGAGGGCTTGAGAATATAAAGGTAAAAAGCAATTTGTGTGAGAGTGAACACGAAATGACAAAGTTTATGATCTTCATAAAGAGAATAAAAAAATGAAATGCAAGAAGGCAAACTTCAGCAACCATGAAGGATTGATAGGCAAAGTCTTGTAGAAGGCACTTTAAGGAAAAGATGAAACAAGCTGGCAGCTTCTCAAAGAATCAGAGGAAGAAATCAGCTATAGAAAGATACAAATTTAGCAAAATCATGAGCTCTTCATTGATCTCAAACTCAAGAGGAAATGTAGGAAGTAAACAGTAGGTGAGATTACTAAAGGTGGATATAAAAGAATAACTCAAGCATTTAAGAACAGAGGCATCAAGGACAAGAAGAAATCACTCTACAAGTACATTTCTAGTAAGGAAAAGGCTGGTGGAGAGAGAAACATTACAGATGAAGGTCAAAGTGTTTAATGCTTTTTTTCATCTACCGTCCCTATAGCAGCAATCAGGTGGTTAACATCATTAATTCCAAGGACAAAAGACTGTAATAGGAAAAGAACAAGCCAGAGAGGAATTAGGTAGGCTCACATTTTCAATTGGCTGAGCTTTCTTGTCTGATACAAGGATATCTCTGGCTTGTCAGCACTTATCACTGAGGCCTTGCAGGGAGCAGCTCGGGTACCAGGAGTCTGGAAAAGGTCAGGGGAAAGGAAGGGCCAATAAAAAAAACAGAGAAAGCAGAGTCAGAGGATCACAGAGCAGTTAGCTTAAATGCAGTCTCTGGAAAATTCTTCACAAATAAGCAAATAAACTTCTTGGGAGGAACTGGAAAGTGAAAAGGTTAGCGTCCAGCTTGGATCTACCATGTACAAATCATTTGAAGTAAAGGGAGAAGCAGTGGATAGCAGCTACCTTTGCTTTAATCAGGTTTTGACAGCTGCGCACGGCTCACAACCCCATAAGCAAGCAGTATAGTCTATAGGCTGTTTGCAAGCTGTTCTGGTACCTGTACCTACAGAGCAGTTGGCAAAGATTTGCTCTCAAAGTGAAAGGATGCTTTGGACAGGATGATGCGGGATGCTAGAGCCGGTTTCGCCCAATGCTATCACTAACTGTCTGGATGATGGAAAAGGAGACATGCTAGATAAATTAGCAGATGATACTGCTGGGAGGAGCTGCAAGTACATTGCAGGATTGCATTAGAATTCAAAGTGCCCTTGGGAAACCAGTGAAATGGCCTGGAAAACTCACAGGATAAATTTCCATGGTGAAAATGCAAGGTGCCACACTTTAACAGGATTGATCACAAATCAGAGGTTGGTGAGAACAAAATTAAGTTGCAGATCTGTGTCATGAAAAAAGCAAACTATGTGTGGGGTGTATAAAAGCAGTGTCACAGAGAGACACTTGGAGAAATACCACCTATTTGTTCTTCAGCATAGATACAGCTGTAATTTGAGATGTGGACAAATCTGAGAATGTCCAAAGGAAAGCAACAAGAGGTCTAAAAAAGCATGATTTTGGAGGAAATAGTGAAGGAATTAGCTTGGTGTGGTCTCAAGAAAAATAGATGGGGGAAGGGGTGGTAACAGCCTTTTAGTATACAAAGGCTGCTGTGAAGAGGAAAGGCATAACCTGCCCTCTGCATCTACAGGGGATAGGTCAAGAAGCGATGGAGTTCAACTGCTGCAAAGGAAGTGTATAAAAATTTTCTGAGGCATTAGGGAAAACCTTCTAATGGTACAATTAGGGAAGCGCTAGTATAGATTGCCTGGGGAAGTCGTGGAGTCTCCATCACTGGCGGTCTCAACAATTTAGGCTAACATCTGTCGGGAGAAACACACATATAACCAAACTGGCTGGGGGCCAGGGAAGTGACTACATGATCTCCTGAAGTCCCTTCCAGACCTGTTTTTCTCTGGTTCTAATTATTCAAGAGCCTCCCTCCCTGACAATGCTATGTACTTTTGGTTTGAACCATTTGACATGCTATTTGATTACTATCCTTATATCTTTGCAGTCCTATATATTAAACTATGTGCTTGCAGATAATTCCTAGCTTACCTGAAAAGGGAGTAATGTTTCACTTAGAGTTCCTCCAGCAAACATTAGGGTTGCATCTGCAGTCATCTTGTATCACCGTGTTTTCAGAAATTTAAATTTAGGCACTCTTCAGGGCACCCTGGATCCTAAACACTGTGGTAGGAGAGAGGAGAGGGGCTGGCACTTAAACCATATGAAAGACCAAGAAGCAGAGTGACAGGTTGGCAAGCTGCTGTGCACCACATGGGAGAAGAGGCAGGCTGAGCTCTTACAACCTTCCTCCCCACTCCCAACCCCACCTCGCCCCCGCCAAAAGACAGAATTCTCTAGTTTCCCACTCTCAAGGGGGAATGGGGGGATGGAGACACAGACCTGTCCCCCCTCCCTAGCCCAGCCTGAGGCCAATGCTCCAGGCAGTGGTTACCCAGCAGTGACCTGAGCACAGCCTGAGTCACTGCCGGGTAACCACTGCCTGCTCTGAGAGATCACTGAGATCTTCAGGGTTGGATTTGCATCCTGCTTGGTTCCCCAGACCTGGGTAAATAGTACTGAGAGAATCTGTCAAACTAAAAATGGAGTGGGGGAGTAGGGAAGAGGTAAAGAAGGATTCCTTGTATTGACCCCTTGATTTTATGATCCCAGATTTGTATTACTAGACTTTCCCAGTATCCATATGAGACATACCAAACAGCAATGATATTCACAGAAAAAATCAGCTTTTAAAGTGCTTAGAAAATACTTGACCTTTAAACAGAAAAGAGACGTGTTAAGTGAACCATTTACCTTAATGTGATATTTTCAGCTGAGATGAAAGTACTCTGCTAGGTGGATAGGGTCAAAAACGTGTCTCCATCAGTATTCCTCTCCTGTGATGTGGAGCAAGCATGCCAGTTCTCAGCTCTTCCCCAGAAACCTCAGCACTGGGCTTGACTGGTGCTTTATCTGGTTTTGGCCGGTGACACTGACAGCCCTGCAGTCAGAGATGGCAGAGAGGAGGACTTGGGATGTGTTCAAGCTTGCATATAAAGGGAGGAAGGAGATATGTTCACATATAGGTGGAGGAAGTATAGATCAGACATCTATGGAGAGCCAGGGGCTCTGCAAAGCCCATAAACCCAGGGGGAAAGAGAACAGGTGGCTGACAGTGACCCCCTCAACTGCTGTTAAACTGATCACCTCTCCTAGGATTTTACTTTTCCACTATATGTCCATCCTCCTTTCATGCCAGCTGACCCAGTCTGCCCTCAACCAATTCTCGTGGTAGCTCCAAACTCCTCATTCTTTATTCGTCATTCATCTTTCCACTAATGGCCTCTGCTCACAGCAAGCATTCACAATTGCCAGCCCACTGAAGGAACAACTTGAGCTGTCTGAATTTTGTGGTGTCTCAGAACACAAAACTCCAAAATAACTGTCTGCCTCCTCAGGCACACACTTCTGGTTGTGAGAGACTGTGATAAATTACATTTATGTGCAAGAAGAAATCACTGTTCATGGTTGGCTCTGAACTTGCTTGGAGGTCAGTGGCATATGACTCCTACTCCAGTAGAGCTTTGATTTGTTTAATAGATGAGTGAGTCCATCTTTTAATATCTCCATCCTCTGAGATATTCAAAAGCCATCTGGACACAGTCCTGGGCAACTGGCTTTAGGTGGCCTTGCTTGAGCAGGTGGGGTAGGACCAGACGACCTTCAGAGGTCCCTGCCAACCTCAACCATCCTGTGATTCTGTGTGATTCTGTTACTGCTTTAATTCCTGAGCCTGCATTACCTGAAATAGCCAGTTTCTGCTTTGACTAGTGTTTCAAGTGTCACTCTCCAACCATGAGCATTAGTCAAGGCAAATAACAGTTGACTTCAAACCCCAGTAAAATTGTGCAGCTCCCAAACCAGGTTTGCTTGGTTGTCCCATAGAGGTTGCTACATGGAACCGCTTATTCAAATCTCCCCAAATGCTGAACACTAGCCCTGCTCCACACTCCTGTGAGGCACACCCAATTTCAGGATAAGCAAACTTGTTTTAGGAAATTTAGAGCATTTAGAAAAGAAGACCTTTAAACTGCAGAGGGTTTTCAGACTTGGTGACAGTGGAGCTGCTAGTCGTGCTACCGTCCCACATATGAAGCTATGCATTACAAAGACAAGGGGCAGTCACACAGAAAATGGTGTCTGCGCCTTACTCAAAACCTGCTGTTCTCCTGGTGGCATCAAGGCTGTTATTTAGGTCACTTTTTAAAAAGGACAAATTAGGCCTCAGGGCAGAGTTAGATCCTTTGACTCTGTAGCCGGATTCCGTTCTCATTCTGGAGTAAATAGATGGCGGTGGCTTTAGTTTGTTGAAGATAACAGAGATGCACTCACAGCACTTGAGTGTATTACAGTGGAAAGCAGGATTTGATCTTTTAATAGAAAAAATAATCAAAAGTCTTCACACTGTTTCCTCAAGCTTCATTAGCAGAAAAAACCATGAGCAAGAGTAATAATTTTTTTTTTTCTCATCTCACTGAAAATAAAGTCTGCCCCCAAAGCTCTCTACCAGGTTACATTGATTCCTCAGTAAAGAAAGACTTTCATTTTCACTGAGGTCTTTTTGTTACCATTAGAAGGAATCTATTGCAAAATTCAGTCTAATAGCACAAAACGCTTCCAGTGGCAAAACTTCCGCAGGGAGAAGAGTTTGTCAGAAACTTGACCAGCCAATATGTAACTGAAGTTATGTTAAAAACTATCTATATAATACCAGTTAGTGGTAGTATACAAATAAAGCTAACTCTTTTTCCCTCCTTTTGTTTTCTTCATCTGTGAGGCTTAATCACAGTTTTAAGGAGCTTTATGTCCCTTTCTTTTTCTTGGTGCATTCAGATGTATAGACTTACTTGCCAGAATAAACAACGTATCACACCCCATGCAGCTGAAATCCTTGTCCTGCTCCTGTCACAGAAGGTCTGTGTAACTTGGTGTTCCTCAAAATACTGTCAGGAAATTCTGCAATAAACATTAACCATGGCGGGACGTTTTCAAACAGTATGTCTTGAAGGTGATATTTTTTAAGCTGCCCTTGCATGAGCTCAAGGCAAATCCTAATGATGCTGGTAAAAAAACTATCAAGCAAGTATGAAATCCTTGTGATTTGGTGGACTGTTTAGACACATGGCTAATATGAGACCCTCCTGCAAGAGCAGCTCATTTCCATGGGTTGTCCGTAACCTCCATCCCCTTGCCCAGTGCCTGCCTGATGCCTCTCCCCTTTCTCCTCCACCTCCAAATGTGTCTGGCGTCATCAGTGGCACCAGCTGCCTTTTCACCAGCAAATGTGAGCAATATGAACAACTTCTTTCATAGCTTAGGTATTGCTCAAAAGTATGGCTTGTTTTTCCAGAAAAGCAAGAAAGTACCTTTTCCCTTAGGTTTCACTGTTAAATCTGTGGAAAAGGAAGTCACTGTCTGACCTGATTTTGTGGCTGTGCTTCTTCCCTTGCCCAAGAGCAGCAGTGGGAGACTTTGGAGCTGTCTGTCTTCTTCTCAGCTGATATTTGAAGGCATGCCATTGCAACATACGGCAGTGAAAAACATTATTTGTTACAAAATATAAGTTAATGGCACTACCGAAGACAGCTAAAGGGAATTGTCCAATAAAACATTTGTGATTTTTCTGTTAGTGAGTACCAGATCACCAAACCTTTAATCTACCTGTAGGAAAAAGTCAAGTTTGTTGAGTCTCATTTGAGAAATGGCTTTAAGCAACAGTAAGCGACTGTTCACGTCCCATCTTTTCTAAACAAAACAGGTTGTGATTTTGAGATGACCTCCTGATTTCAAAGGGGCAGTTATTTTATACTCTTAAAGGAGTTCAGTTTAAAGATATAAATATTTAAGACAGAACCAAAATGTTCTGAAATTATTAAAATGAATCTTTTTTATGAAGATGGTCAGAAATTTGGTTTGGCCAATTGTTTGCAGTAAACATTTAAGATTTTTAAATAATAGTGCCTTGGGTTCAAATGGGTCAAAAAAGCTTATAGATGACATATGCATGAAGACGAAAGAGAAGATTAACAAGGAGATGTGGGTATATGTGGTATGTTTGGGTATATGTGGGTATATTTTTTGTTTGTTTCAATTTTTTTAATTCAAGATTGGTATCAATTTTCAAATTTTCTAACAAAACAGAAGCTTCATTTGCATCATTTGCTGTTATCCCAGTGTGAACTGAGGAGAAGAATGGGATAACTTATCCTTAGAGGCATGTATAAGAGACATATGAAAACCCTATTGATTTTTAGTATGCATTGTGTCCATCACTCACAAAGTCCTTTCTTTTTAAGGACAGCATACATTTTAATGCTAGACCTTCCTTCAGTGGGCTCCAATTAGATATATCCTCTTAATCACTCTAAGTTATTTACAGGGTGGTTGTTTCTTAACCTTGAAATGAAGGAATTTACTTGCCTTTAGGAAACATACCCTGGAACACTTTGATTTTTCACAGTAACAATCCTTTTTTTCACTCAGTCTGGATCTGTGTCCTATGAGTGGGCTCCAGCAAGTTTGAGAACAGATAGCTGCTTTTCTAACATGTCAGCAGCATATGTACATGTCAATCCATGTTACACAGGAAATAAGCTAACATCATCATTTTAGTGAGGAGTTCCTGTAATTTTCAGTTTCCATATTAACAGGAAAAATAAGTCTCCTTGGGAAGTTTATGGCCTGAAGAGTGACAAATACTTACAATGCAGACAGACATGGTTCCCAGATAGTCTCTACTGCAGTACAGCTCTCCAGCCCACATGGCTTGCATCAGGCTGGGGCCTAGTGCTTAGTACAAGGAGGGAAAAGCGACTGGAAATAAAAGGGATTAAAGCCTTCCTGAGCAGTCTGCTGAGTGGAAACCTCTGTCTTCTACCAAGGAAGAGTTTCCAAGTGGATGTCATCCAAGAATGATTTGCTTCCCCGGCGAGGTCTGTACCCCGGTTTCAAGGCGCGAGCGGTGCCCATGCCTGTTAACAGCTGTCCCTTTGCCTGGCTCCATCTGCAAACCCTCTGGAGCCTACTCCTCCACTCCTGCCGTGCTCAGG
Source organism: Anhinga rufa (assembly GCA_013400875.1). NCBI lineage: Eukaryota > Metazoa > Chordata > Aves > Suliformes > Anhingidae > Anhinga > Anhinga rufa. The sequence goes on from VZTV01093217.1 coordinate 45,480, forward strand.
AGCTCCTCGCTCGCTTCGGCATGGCATGGCGGACCCCAGCGCCTCGTCCCACCTACTCACAAGCTCATCTAAAACATATCTGTGCGACACCATCTCCGCCCCGGTGTGCAGTGCAGGAGCTTGCTCACTGCCTTCAGCCATCACTGCATAGCAAAGCACTATCAAAGTAATGTGGAGGGGGTCAACTGGTATGGGATGGTTCTGTCAGCCATGCACGTGAGTGAGCTGCACTTCCAGGCAGTGCTTTAGAAAAGCAAAGACCCATTCCTCTGAACAGACTTATGCTGTTTCAAATTAGAAGTTTCTTCCAAAAATAACAGGCCAGCGACATTTTGTCTCGAATGCATGAAAACTGAAAGTCAGCTGCTAGAAAGAAACCCTGCTGCCTTCCACAGCACACATGGTCAAAATGAAGACAGATCCGTGTAAACAGAGGTAGCCCATCTGACAACTCATCTTACATTAGGCAGTACAGGGTATAGTGCACGGCTAAAAAATACTCTGAGTAACCTATACGGGGTTTCAGCACACAATAACATTGGTTTAGTTGTTCACAGAGCGGGGAGAGCAGCAAGCAGCTGCATTTATGCAAATGCTAAGGTATGCCTGATGTTTTCAAGTCTCAGTTTCTGGGTGGCCCTGAGACTTCAGGAGGGCTTTCCTGGAGGTCTGTCATCATACGAAATTATCAAAAACCTAGTTCATGTAAAGGAGGATTCTGCTGAAAGAGTTGGTGATTTTCTCCCTAACTGTTCCCTGGGATCGGACGGCTGCTCTCAGAGCTGTAATGAAGGTGTTTAACTCCAGGTGTTGAACCGCCACTGAGAACATACTATATATTCTCTGGCTTACATTAAAGCACATATGTATTGTCAGTTTATATTTATGAATTTCATAACATAAGTGCATGTGTTTCATTACAGTGTGAAGTGTAATTTTAAGATATTAAGGATGTGGAAGTGCACCCAGCATGGGACACGACCCTGCAGGCATACCATGACAGCATAGGACTTCACCACCTGAGCCTGGGAGACCTGCAGGTACAGGTGAGCAGGAGGGAGGGACAGGTGTCCCCATGAGGAGAAAATCACTGTCACTCCCTGGACCTGTCAGATGAAACACTGCCAAGGCCTCCAGAGTCCGCAGAGTCTTCACTTACTGTCCTTTTCCTGCACTTCAAAGAGTAATTTTATTTACAAAATAACAGCTTTTTCTTTCTCTCTGCTTTTCTACAAAACTTCTTAGCTGCACTCTGTTTCTGGCTCACATTTTAAATGTGCTTTGGCAGCAAGATGAGCCTCAGCTTCTTTAATTTATTACCTCTGTTTATGGAATATGGATATTGGGCCAACTTTACTTCTTACACTAAGTGAATCAGTGCAAATGCAATCACTTTTGGACATCCACTGTATAAAATAAGCATATTTAGATGATCAAATAAGTGTTCCCATATGCATGTTGGCTGGTATTTCGTGCTGGTATAGCATTCTTGTTTTTCTTATGTGGTGTCCTTTGTCTTTTTTCCTTCCCTTTTCGACTGTGTTTGGTCAGTCACTCAGCAAAAAAAAAAAATTGCTTGTACCTTAAAAGAAATACTGTCTATTCAGCATATGGCATTTATAGATCTTCGGAAATTCTTTTGGGAGGCGTGCTTCAGATTAGCGGTCTTTCTCCTTCGGGGATGGTTTTAATTTGTTAGCACTTTAGATCTGTAGTCTTGAGGTAGCTCCTTTTTCAGTCAATAAAATGGTTAGTGAAATGAGGGTAAAATATTATAATTGTGTTCTTCAAATCAGATTTTTATGTGGGGTTTTTTCCTCTTGGTATGTAAATCTGTCATTTGGAGAGGATTTTTTCCTGTTTTCTGTTAATCTTCGGTGCGTGTGCCAAGAATGATGATTTTAACCATGAATTACCACAGTAACTCAAAGCCAAAATGGTGGGAGGCCGCTACCCTGGGATGAAAAGGGAGCCAAAAGCAGCCCGGCTTTGACTCCAGCATTTCCGACCAAAGTCTGCCACCCTGTCTACGGCTCTCACCTCTGCTCACAGCACATCCCCTCCTTGGTACCACATGCACAGCCTGGGGCTCAAAGCACTAAGCCACCTGTAAGGAAAGCCATCCAGATTAGTAAATACAAAGACGTACTAGAACTGCACCGGCTGCTGGCTTCCTGCAAAACAACAGCTCTGTCATAGCTCATCCATTTATCCACCTTTACTCATCACTGATGTATGGCCAAAGCCCTTAGCCAGGACACTTTGGAGTGAAAGGATGTACCAATGCCACGCAACCCCAGGCCAACAGCAGCCAGCTGTGGCAACACCATCATGGAAACAACTGAAGACAGAGCCAACAAAAGGCCTCTAATCTGCTATGTCTACACGTTAAAGTCTTTGCCCAGCAGAAACTTTTGAAAACGTCATTGTCTGTACACAGCAAATGAGAAAGCCAGGGCAGGGTCACACTGTGATTTATTGCAGTAACCAGGAAAGCAGGTGTCTTCAGGACCTCAGGACTCATCTAGTCCATCCCAGCCCCAAGACAGGATCAATTATATCTTGCCAGTTGGGCAGACATTTGCATAGCCTGGCCCTAACATCCCTCTTGTCACAGGGATTTCACACCCTCCCAGCTAGTCTTTTCTAGGGCTCCAACATCCTTCCCAGGAAAAAGCTTTCCCCAACATCTAACCTAAAGCATTGCTATATTTTCAGCCCATCATTTCTTTTTCCCTCATCCATGGACATGGAGAACAGATTATTCTTTGTCCTGCAGCAGCTTTTTACATGCTACAACCATGTTTACCCATCATTTTCCCCTTCCCTCATACTGAAATATGTGAGCATTGCCAGCTGTTGCCTTTCTATGTGAAGATCAGTCTACATGGTTGGTTCCTTGACAGAGAGACAGTATGCAACTTGTGGGACAAACTATACCAACAGGACAGAAGACATGGATGACCAAATAGGCCACTGAAAGGCAGTCTATGATGCCTTAGTTGTGCAACAGGCCAGAACTATTTCTGTCACAGTCTTTGTGCTTATGTGTGTGCCTGCATGGTTTGGGGTTAGTTTTTTAGGTTTTACAAATGGTGAATTCATTTCTGTTGCACTAAAAAATCTGCAAATTGATATGCACTTGTTTCTCTTCTCTAAACTACTCATGTAAATAAGACTGAGAAAAATATTTTGCATCAGGCAGTAGATTCAGTGGTAAATTACTTTGTATCTTGACCATTATGATTTGGAAATGAACAAATTACTTAGCAAGTGTCCAGACCCCACTGGCAATGAGTGGCAGAAAACCAGCTGCAGAGAAACCACAGAGAAGGAAGACGCTTGTCCCTATCAGCACCTCCCCACAGGTAATCAGGAATGCATCCTGGGGCTGGGGCTTGTGATTTGGGTGTCCCATTTACTGCTTGGAGTATCTGGGCCAATTGCGAGAGGATGATTTGCAGATATCTAATGTTTCACATGAGCAAAGTCAAAAGTACCATGCTGAGTAAATTATAAACATGCCTAAAAGCACAATAATGAACAAAAGCAAACACTCAAACTCAAACAGCTTCCTTTCTCTTGAAAACCTATACTGATCATGAGCTCCTTATGAAAGCAAAGTTATTATTTTGTCCAAGAAAAAAGGCTTCTGTTTGAAGTTAAAACAATTATTAGCTTTATTATTAAAAAAAAAAAGAAAAAAACATTGGAGAGAGGTGTAATTGAATAGCATTTCATAACGTATAGGAAGTTTCCCCATTACACTTGACAGGCACAGAATAGGCTGGAATCAGAGGGGTATGTTAACAACTCAGTATACCTCCTTCTTTGGAACTAGTATTAGCCTATCATATCACTAAAAAATAATAAATCTTTCTAAAAGGCAGCAGTTGCTTTCATAGTCCAGCAGCAAACCCCGTCTGGTACTACTGGAAAAGTAAAAAAGGCAACACACTCTAAATTACACTGTTAAAACACCTACAGCCTAGTTCATTTTCATATGCTATCCATATGTAAGCCCTTAGCAATAGACAGCCACCTAAAAACCTCTCTTGTTCTCTATGTGTGTGAGAGTGAGTGAAAGAAGGTGAACATGGAGCCCTGTGTTTTTATTCTGACATTGTCAAGAGGAAAATATTGCAAAACCTAGCTGGCATTAAAATAATTAATCTGGATAAATAACTGAATACATATAATAGCAAGTTTTCACATATAAAAATTCCTGAAAAGTTTTTAGTTTTATCAACCCCCTTCCACACCCACCAGAGCATATGGGCCTCTGTTTGTGCAAATCAGCAGTCTTTGCTTAAAGTGGATGTTTCTATTAACACTGTGACTAATTACTGAAAACAAACATGTGTAAGTATGATCTCTGCTAACTGCCTCTGTCAACCCATCTTTTTCTTCTTGTTATTCATTTGAAGGGATTAAGATTGCTCGCAAAAGTACAGTAGACCTCCATTCAGCCCATTAACTGGCATGAATAAACAAAGCCCATCAACCACAATTGACGTCAGGCTTCAAGAATTGTTTTTTACATTAGTTTAAAAAAAAAAAAAACAAACAAACAAACATAAAAGCTGAAAAAGTTTTAGAGAACCTTAAAACACCTAATGTAAAGAGCTTTAAAGCTGGACATAAAGGACTGCTTCAAGAACATATATTAGGAGCACAGCTCTACAAATTGCAGTGCATGAGCTCAGATGGGTGGCAGACATTTTGCGCTGAGGGTAACCAGCGTTGTCTCAGTATGCAAGTCTGGACATACGTGCACGCAGAAGGGGCATCCAGAGAAACTTTAATGTCAGTCTTTCTTGTGGTTTTCTTCCATCCAGAAATAAAAACAAAAAAAAGACTCCAAGAATTCATTTGGTCTTTGTAAGATGCAAAGATGAAAAGATGGAAGCAGATTTTTCTTCCAAGTGTCCTACAAAAGCTGGATTTATCCGCTGCCACGACAGCATCACAGAGTGGGAAACAGCAGCCTGCATGGCTCCTCGTCTTGTTGCCTACTTGGGAGTGGAGGAGAAAGGAGAGACCCCAGCTCCTTTGGAGCATGTGTGATTCTTATCAGAGTAAAAAGAGGGAAAAAAAGCATCTTTATGGTACAGCTTGGATGCACGTGCTCTTCACAACCCTCATTTCTGGGCTGGCTCTGGCCCTGGAGAAGCTGTTGGGCTCTGAGCTGCTGTGGCCAGTGGTGAAACCAGGTCTCAGTACTCTTCTTTCTCATACACACACTGACTGCCCCGAGAGGAACCAGCTCTACAGGAGGGGGATTGAAGTAGTAACCACCTTTCTGCAGCCATGCTGCCCTCCTGTCTAACTCAAGAGCTGTGGGATGGAGTCTCAGTGCATTTTACCTCAAGTTGTACATAATGTAAAAACAAATTGTATGCTAGAAAATTGCACAAGTTTACATCTGCTGGTTTTTCCCAGTGCATAGTATGGTTGGAAGCCAATTCCCTGTCATTTCTCATCTCTTGCACTTTACACAGGGTGTTTCCTTTATAAAACAACTTGCCTTTGGGTTTAATGATTTCTAAGGAAACATAACTGTCACTGCACTCTGGTGTTTAATTCCTCCTTTGTCATTAGTGTCTGCCCAGTGCAGCCCAGGGACGCCAGTGTGCTCACTGAACTGTGCATGCACTTTGTGTACTCTTGGGCTCGTGCCCATGCCTGGAAGCTGGTGTTTGATCTAGACTGAACAAGATGGCCTTAGCCTTCAAAGCCAGCGTGTTTACATTCCTCTGCTCTATCTAGGCTCTTTTTTTCAAGTGCCCCCAAGATAGGTGTCTTGTTGTCAGAATAAATACTTACCTTGTGCATTGCCCTTTCCTCTGGTGGCCTCAGCATGCTTTTGCAGAGGTGGAAGCACTGTTAACTCCATTTTATGGATGGAAAAATGGCAGCACAGTGCTCAGACCTGCAGGGCAAAGCAGGGGCAGAAACAGCCAGGAAAAAAACCACAGGTCTTCTCTCACTCAGCCCAATGCAGCCCAGCCTGGTTCAGGCCCACCTAGTGAACTATAGCACCTCAGCTTCCCTCGCAGCCACCCTTGCCTCAGCTGGTCCTTCTCTCCCCCCTGAACCAACCCTTGTGGTGCAGAGGGCTGGGGGAGGCAGAAAACAGGGACAGCACGGCAAGGGGTATGCTGAAATAGAAAGTCCTTACCTGATTTACTTTAGTGCAACATGGGATGAAGCAATCGGGGCAGATATGCTGTCTTACCTGCTCCGTGCCCGTCACTGGTCAGACAATAAGGTCCTGTGAACAAGACTGGTGAAGAGAAGATGTAGGAAGGGGGTGAGAGGAAAACCCATCAGAGAACAGGAGGTGAATGGGGCGTTGCTTTGGCTGTATGAGGGGAACAGCAAAATCCACTGCCAGTGGTGACCCATTCAGAAATGGCCTCTTTCTGCCTGGGATGGCCACTGCATGGCAGGAGCGAGTACTCTGGCTGGGTGCAATGGGGGAGGGTGCTCTCTGTCTCTTCTCGAGCTCAAAGGTGGTACTGACCTCCTGTGCTCAGACTATAGCCATGTAAAGGAAAATCCAGTGATTCAGCGGTCGCTGTTTTCTTCCTACTGCTGCCGTGCCCAGTACATATGAGAAAATTCAGCTCCAAACATGGCTCATACACCACATGAATCTACAGTCTGAGAGCTGGAATAACCAATGGAGCTGGGAGCTACAGGAACAGGAAAGCAGCTGTGGCAGGGTGTACAAAACGCAAAGCTTGAGTTTACCATTCCACTCCTCTTCAATCAGCTTGTAAGTGCTCCCTAGTCCTGCTGGGTACGTCTCGGAGGGGAGATGAAGCAGCAAACAGGTAACCTCCTGACTCAAATCTCATCAGGTTTCCTTCCCTCTGGAAGGCATTTTAAATTGCCACGACTTCTCTAAAGATGCCAAAATAAGCAGCAAAGCACCCTGGTTTTGGCTGATGCATCTCACACTGAGCCAGAGAAGATAAAAGCAGAATTACGAGTCCTGACGCTGCGCCCTCAGTTTGCTCCATTAACACAGGATCAGACAGTTTCCATCTATGGGTTGGGGGAAAAAAATGAGTAAAAATGGTAAAAAGCCTACACCTTACCTGCCCCACAGCTTACAACGTCAGGCACTGCAGTATAACACAAAAGAAAGTCAATCCAAGGGCAGAACCTCTCAATATCTTCATAGTTAGCATTTCCCAGTGCACGGCTTAGCCTGACAGTATTTTCTGCTCTGAGGCCTGAGGTTTGAAAACTGACAACTCTTCACTCAAATTCCCTTTCCACTCTAAATGCCATTTAATGGCAGTATAACTGGAAGGGTCAAAAAATCAGCTCTCACTTGGCAATGGCCCCTTCCAGAGTCAAGGCCGCAGCCCCTGCTGAGACACAGAAAAGCTCCAAATTTCAGTGAGGCTGTCCACAAACACTGGGCTTTCTCAAGAACAGCTCTTACAGAAACTCTAAACACCAAAATGCTCTCAAGAGTACAGATTGTACCGATGACAAGAGAAATGAATCGAATTACTAGAAGGAAGTCAAGTGCCTTAAAAAAGGGCTTAGTTCAGTGCTGGAGTTCTGACATTAAAAAAAAAAGCAACTCATTTCATGTGTCTTCATGATGCATTTATTTATGCCACTGTACCTCCTCTTTACCTCACACCGACTTTCAAAATAAACAAAAAATACCTCCTCTGTTTGCTTAACAAGGTAAAGAGCTGACGCCCTGTATCAGTCTTAGGGACATTTGGTTATACCTACGATTCTGCTGCAAACCCAAACTGAAATAAGATCCTTCTAGAAAGTGTTGATCCATTAAATAGGCTTTGTAATGCACACACTTTCTCTCCTCTTTTGGGAGGTGCAGGGGGTGGGAAGCAATGCTAATTCCATTATCAAACCTCAAATTAAGTATCTTTAAGGTCAAGGTCATTATTTAATGTCTTAAAAAATACCACGCATCTACAGCAAGAAGCAAGAGAACTACATGAGTCCAGGGAGGATGGTTTGCACTGGCAAAATGCTGACGTTTGAGTGCGATCAGCAATGTCCATGTACTTGCAGGAAGTTCCTGGGAGCAGAGCATGGTATAGAGCTAGGACCAAATACTGGATATAAATGGAGATCATGTTGATGGTGTTCTCCTCCTGCTAGGGCAGTCTTAATTTCTATAGCAATGACACTTTAGATGGATTTACTTCTGGAGATAGCATGGTTAATTAAGCCCTGCATGTACCAGAGAGTACCCTTGGGAACTGCATTGGACAAAAGCTGTAAAAGTTACTGCTCAGTCTACACCTCCAGGAAGGTGTTTCCGTTTCTTAACGAGTATTGCCATTAAGTTAAAAATAGAAATAGATGCCTCGGATGACTCTCTGCAAAAGCTCAAGTGCAGAGGAACCATTAAAAACAGATAAGGTTTATGACAGTCATTCTTCTAGGCATTAGTTTGAGTTTGAAGGCAAAGCACATCCCTGATGCAAGTTCTTTAAGTATCAGCATTTTGGGGGTTTTCTTACGAGGTCTCCCCCAGCCACAAATAATAAACAGATTTGAGTTAGTGGGATGTGGCCATAATCTAAAACTGAACAGAGATCCCCTCAAGAACCTGACACCAAGGCTGTCCTGTCTCATCCAGAAGCTGGAAAAAATGAGATTACATGATCCTGCGATCCATGGCAGCACTTCAGGTGACATTTCCCTGTGCTGGGGCTAGTGATTCACAAAGTACATTAACAGAGGGAACATCAGGAATGAAGTTCCACGGAGAAGGTAGGAATACAGATTTTTAACATTTTTATTACACAGTAAAGAATACAACAATACCTGAATCATACTTTAAAAGATTCACAGGTTGACAGACCATACATTACAGTCCAACTAAAGAAAAAAAGGATAAACAAGAAACCACAGTTCAGACATAGTAGACTTAAAAGCTCAAGAGTATGCTGACAAAAGCACAATGCCTAGACCCCACCCCCCCTCAGTGTTAGTCTACCATTAACTTGTGGTACATGTCTGAATTCAGTATTGCACAACAACTTTTCTTTTTTTTTTTTTTTTTCTCACAATAATGTCGCGGAACCCAAAAAATAAAAATAAGAAAGTACTTCAAATCTGCATTTCAACAGTCTCCAATTTTTTTATTCTTTTTATTTTTTTAGTTTCTGTTCCTTGAGGAATTCGGACAACATGGAGTCACTTTCTTCCCCTAAACGTATTCCAGACATAGGCATGCTTTGCATAAGTAAACCAGCCTTGTAATTTTTA
>VZTV01093217.1:59789-67048 GCA_013400875.1 Anhinga rufa
AAGAGAACAAATTGTCTGCTATACTAATATTTCTCAACAGTAGCATCGCATTTGTGAAAGTTTCATTTTGCCAGCTTGGAGCTTGCACTGTGATCAGTAAGCATGGTGTAATTCTGCTCCAACCGTGCAACTGCTTGCACAGGATTTCCACCTATCACCTGCTAATGTCCTAGCTATTCATTTCCAACTAAATGGCCAACTCTGGGTTTGGCCCGTATTTCCCTTTATCCCCTCATGTGAAAACAAATATACATGTACAAAACCTCCCCGTGCAGACTTCTCTGAAAAGACACTTTTCCCCACATGGAATAATGCTGAAGTCAACCAGCACCTGCCCAGGTGCAGGATTCCTTCCCTTGTGCAGATCCAACTGCAAATTATTATGAGGATGTCGAACTTCTTCTATTCAGTTATTTATTTAGTTAATACAACTTCTGGGGAATCTTCATTTTGCTTCCCGTTTTGGGGAAGGCTTATCTGCATGGACAGAACTGTCTCCCAGATGTGACCGGAGCCACTGAATATTTCAGTACCTTACCACAAGATCTGTATTGATGTCAGGAAACAGTCATATAATTTTAACAGTATTGGTTCAACTTTCTTATTAAAATAGTCATCAATTAACTATCAGCCTGTACAGAACAGGAAAAGTGATACTTAAGTGCAAGATTTTAATGAAGTGACAAAGCTCTAAGCTGGCTCCTTACATGATTACTTAATATGTCCTACATTGTCTGGTATGTGATTTTGTCCATTGGACATATTATTTCTAATTTAACAGGTCATTACAGCTTTAGTGTAATTGTGGGAATAAAAGCACATAAAATACAAGAATTTCAAAATAAATTTTACAGCTCACATTTATGCAACAACCTATTACACTTAAAAATTACTACAGTGCAAATTAGCATAAACAAGCACACATGCCATGGGGAGCTTGCACTGCGATAGCAGCTGGATTTGGCATGCAAAACTCCCTGTCCTACACAGTCCTCACCACTGTGGCCATTCATTTCTCCTGCCCATGTGTAAGCAGTGAAAAACAGCAGCAAAGATCAGGCTCAGGCACCGCAAGCTTTGGCAACAGATGGTTTCTGTTCACATTGCTGACTGATAGCTCTAGAGCCCAAATTCTACCAAAGAAAAACCAGACTTGAGATGCTAGCTAACGGCCTGGTCTGTGCTTCGTGCCCCCCGTATTTCCAGTTGATCCGGATATCACAGACAGAGCTTGAGCTCACTATCGGATTGAGCATGGTCAAGGTATCTTCCCTCCTGGGAAGCTCTAGCAGGTACCATCAAAATGGAGCACCCTGGCTGAACTGTGTAGACAGCATCTCAGATAACAGGGGACCAAAATGTCATGTTGGTGACAAGGTGGCAATCATCATATGAGGTCGTATGAGCAGGACTATGGTCTGCTTTACACCCGAGTTAAGACTCTCCACCTCCTAGCACCGGCAAGGCTCGGCCTGGAGTACTGTCCAGGCTGGATGATGCATTTCAAATACAAAAATGAAATAAGACAAATAAGACTTGGAAAGAACCCAGAGAAAGGCAACAAGAGTAATCCGAGGTCAGACAAACACAAGCTATGAGCAGAGACTGAACGAACTGAGACTGTTAAACCTAAGGAGAGAGGGGACAGTAGCAGCCAAACATCTTGGAAGCTACTACAATAAAACAGGCAATGACGATGTCTACATGGATGAACAGAAGTAACAGGATCAAACATCTGCAAGAAAAACTGGAAAGAGATGTTATGAGAAATCTTTTTAAGCACAGGCACAAATTGCCTAGAGGCACTGGAGAATCTCCATCATGAAAGCATAGGAAAAGCAAGTATCTTACAGGAAAGATACAGCTAGAGTTCATCATGCATTGGGAAAGGGAGTAGCAGACCTCTCAAAGACTCTCCTGGTCTATCTTCTCTGTCTTTATATAGTGACCTACTACACTGCACTTCCAGCTCGTGCCTTATAGAGTTCCAGATGTATCTAAAACTACAGGGAGGACTGGATTATAGTTTAACTCTGCATTGATTTTCCTGTGAAACAGCGAGGTTATACAAAAGGCCAGATTCTCAGACTACATAATTCAATTTAACTTCACTACCTTGAAAAAGGATTAATTCAATGAAATTGGGCTAAATTACACCATATGGGAATCCCGCTCCGAATCTATGCCACCGATCATATTTCATCCTCCTCTTTCAACTGACAAGAAACATCAGTCTTAGGTCAGAGCCTTATCTTAGGTCAGACTTAATTCTCATGCACTTAAGCTTCCATCTTCAAACAACAAAACTCAGAAACTTCTGTTTGCCATCAGGAAAATTCTTAAAAACAAATGGTCTCCATTTCTGTGGTCTCCAGTATCAGGACACATACTTGTCAATAATTCTGCCCATCCCATCGCTTTCATCTTTCAAATATTTAACCACAATTGAGTATTTGCTTTCCTCTGACACCTCCAGCTGAGACTTAGCGTAGAGCTGGCTTAAAGAAGAAAAAAAACCCAAATGGACTGTGACATGTCAAAGAGATTATGAACTCTGAAATGCCATAATAGAGTGTCAAACACTGCTCTGTCATCTTTGACAGATTCTGGATTTCCCCAGTTTACCAGAAAAGGAAGCATGGCTTGGTACGAAGAACCCAGACTTCTCCCGGTTCTGCAATTCCCATGGCATTCAAAACTCTATCACTGCTAACCACAAGAAAAAGAACATCTAGAAATCACTGAAACCACAGTGGCATAAATGAGGACTGTATGAGCCACTGAATGCCAGTGCAAAAAAACCCAGCAAAGTTGTTTATGAAAATTCTATTTAAGACCCGTTAGAAAGGCATACACACCACTACTTTGGAAATTCCCACGCTGCATCAAAATGCAGTGCTCCAAAGATAATCAAACCTTTAGCTGCTTCTAGTAAAGTTACACCCATCACTACCCAGGCTTGCCCAAGCCACTGCTTATTGTGTGAGGTACATCTATGTTCATACAAGTCAGCATGAGAGAAGCTAAATCCTGAAAACAGAAGTGTGGAGAAGCATACGGAAGAGACGTGCAAGCTGGCTAGCCAGGCTTAGCTTAGGAGTCTGGGGCAGTGCCAATGTTCACATCACATCTGGACTGATCCTGTGCAGACCACATGGCTCTGGCGCCTCTGTACCACCTGCCACTGCAGGGGATGATGTGCTACTTTCTAAGAGATGCCCAGCCAAAAAGATTAAACATTAGCTGACATATGTATTAAATTTAATACCAGCCTAAAAACTAGGCTTTCCTGAATCACAGCATCTGATGCTCAGAGTCAGGTTTGCTGGCACAGTCCTGATCTCAATGGATTGGTCAGCAGAGATTGAACCCAGCTGTCTTCAAAATGTCAGGTAACTGTGATATTCACAGACAACATAAACTGCTGCAATATAAACAAGCCCTAACGTTACACATCTCTTAAAAGCAGTGTTGGACCAGTTACATACTTGTTTTATCTGAGCAGATGTCAGCATCTGCTTTAAGTAGAGAGAACTGAAACATTTGTGTTCCTTTCCCATCCCCAGCCCCCACCCTACTCAAAAGTGAGGAAGAACACCAAGTGCCAGATTTTTCAGTGGCATTTTATACCAGAGCAGAAAGACAGATGTTTTGATGATTCCCCCCCACTCCCTACAATCTGGGCAGCCAGTCTCTTTGCTAAGTTGTTCACCCTTACTATTAAAATTGATTTGCACAACAGTACATTGCAGCCAAAGCAAGCACGGCAGTCATTAAAGAGTAAGCTGCTCACACATGTTTCTGTACTTAGCCAAGTCAGCTACTGATGAATGGGTCATCTTTTGTCAAGTAACTCTGAGGAACTGGTAAAGAAATAATTGGTGGTTCAGGAACAGCCACGCTGACAGGTGGGCCTTCTCCTGTCCTTTTGCTTTCCAACAGCAGTGTGCTCTGTTCACTGGTCTTCAGCCAATCTCATTACAATAACAGAAAGTAATGAACATGTCCCGGTCAGTTGCAAGGGCTTATGTGGAGAAATTATGGAAATGTTTAGAAAGTAAATGCACAGACACTGAAGCGGTGGCACTGCAAATTAAATCATGTTGAACAATTCAAACATAAGCAAAGAACAAGAGTTCAACAAGGGACCAGGTCAGAGTCAGAAATTAAAACTATACTATGTAATATGGTGATTCTCAGAATATTGCAGACCACTTCTTAAANACACTACTTTTTCTGGGTTAAAACCAAAGCATAACAAAACACAAAAAAAAGCCCAAAACAAAACCAGAAAAAAACCCCAAGAACCGCAACAACAAAAAACCCCAATCTACTTCTCTTTGTGAGACCTCTGAAAGGTCTTGGATGAGGAGACTACATATTATCTTAAAATTATAATAATTACAAAAATCTTGAGTCTTAGTACTAGTCATCACTTTGAGCTCTGGAGAAGACCGCAATAAAAATCATGCCACAAAGTTCTCACACCAGAGCAGCTTCAAGAAGCCTCAGCTAGGTCCAGGTTGCATATTACTGAATAACAAATGAAGAGCTGTAAGAGAGAAACCTTGCCAATAGACGGGGAATGGTCATATCAGACGAAAATTATATCTGATACATTAGAAATCTGCTGCCAAATTCCCATCTCCATTCATAGTTTCCACAGCCAAAAGAACAAATGACACCCGCGGGAGAAATATTCTCTGTCAGGAACTGCATGGAGATTATATAGCAGCCTATATTGAGCTCTCTTGCAGGCCTTGGCATAATGTCCCACCAAGGATAAGAAATGAGTACTGATGCTCAGCCTTCCTCTAAATCTGTAAGACTGCAGAAGATGCTACGTCAGCGACCTCATATTTGGAACTGGAAATATTCTAGCCCTGTAAATATTACTCCAGAGCCTTCAGTAGTACACAGGAATCTGCATTGCTGGAAGCATACTGCTGGAAGTTGTAAACAGAGAGAAGTTTATGAAAATTTACGACCGACACAAATGAGGAGGGACATTCACAGATACACTGAGAAATAATGAACTCCAAAGCAAATGTGAAGTTGTATTCCTCAACCCCAATAAACACAAGGTCTCATTTCCAAAGAAACCATTTTTGAACACTGGCAAACTGATCTCCTGTCCTCAAAGATGAAGGAAAAGGCTGGTCCCTTTTTACTGGAGTTACCAAAAAAAGGGACAGTCTGAGTTAACAGGTAATTGTGAGCAGCACTGCCGTAAGTGTTTGGAGTTTGGCATAATTAGAAGCCAAAGAAGAAATAACCATAAAAACTTAATAGACACATGTAACTCTCAAATAAGTATCACTGTCATCTTCCTTTAGAATTAACCCAGCACCTGTAAACACAGAACGAGCAAACTTCAGTTCTCTCTGCAGGTTTACCAAAACCTATGTTTTTCACCTCAAAACAGCCATCCTGATGTGCCACTCATGACCACAAGGGGTAAAAGCTGCAGGACCAGGACACTAAACTTCATTTCCAAGTCCAGGAGGCTTCTTGTATCCTCCCTGAAGATGCACAGCCCTGGGAACATCTGTAACCCTATGAGCCACATTTCATTAGAATGCAATGAAAATAATTATTTGCCTTTTTTTCAAGTCTTGTTTCCAAGAAGTGAACAACCTCGTAAGCAATCTGCTGGAGAAGAAGTAAAGGTGTCTGTTGGTATACAGCTTCTTCCAGAGCTATGACTGCTCAGGAGTGAGTTACAGCACACAAACTCTCCAAGCGTTCCTTTGGATACACATTTGCTTGTGGAAGAATGGGCTATATGTATTGGCACATAAGTACTTCCTCTGTCCTGCCTACACCCCATCAGTTCACCAAACAGATTTAATTTGCTGTTTCCTCCAAAGGCATTTACCTTTGGAATTTCGGTTTTAACCATACGAGTCTCTTGTATATATACACACATAAAATGACAGCTCTTTAATGATGCTAAGTCAGACAAATGCCCTTTCTATGAACATAGTGCAGGAAAAATGTCCTTGAGTATCTCAGATACAAAATGCCAATAAATTGAATTTATGTCTCATTTAATCTACAATGGAACAGTTAGTACTTAAAGGGTACATACACTTCCCCTAGTCCCTTTCTTCCTGAGAAACTTTCAGATGCTGAAAATCAATTCCTTTTGTCTCCTTGTTATTCATCTGCTACACATTAAGGAGAAACTCTGGGCATTCAGTGATCCCACAACGGTCTTTCATCTCCAGAGAAGCCTGGTATGAATTAAAATCTTACGCTCCCTCAAATTATGGATGCATACTGCAGCATGCCACTGACTTATCTGCTCGTGATTTTTGCCAGTTTCCTCAGCATGCTGCAGCTAGCTCATCTGCATCTTTCAACTTAATGACTCCTCTACAATGCTGCCCATCCAGCCCATGAAAAGCGCTTTGACACTAGCGTACACAAATATATGTCCCCACACAACAGGTATCACCATCTACTCTTTTTTCCAACTCCCTGCCATTTAGGATTTATATTAAAAAATGGTTTTACTACAGCCAAGACCTTAGTAAAAGAATAATAAATACTTCATGAAAGTAATGTTCTTTCATTTCAGTGGCCTTGAGAGATGAAGATTATATACAAATAATTTTTAACTGACATAATTTCTTTGTCAGGTCTGTCTTTAAGGGCAGCTTTAACTTAGGACATTACTTTTTCTGTAACGGACATAAAATTTAATTGCTATCTAGACTGCTGCAGGGCCGGTCAAACACACGCTGTTTTCACTCCCAGCTTCCAGCTAGGCGTGCTGCTGGATGTTCCGTACCGCAGCAATTCAAGGCTTCTACTCTCAGGTCTGAAAGTAAATCAAGGCTTAACTACTTATTCCTGTTTTACTCTTTGTTGCTCTTTCAGTCTCTTTTTTAACTCCTTCCAAATGCTGTTTGCCCACTCCTCAACTCTCAAACATTCCCCGCAGCCAAAGTAACACATTCAAAATAAGGAAACACTTGCAAATCTATGTTCACATTCTGTCCTGCAGGAACCATCATCTTTTACTAATCACTTCTACACCCAACGTTTTCCCCAGACAAGCTTTTAGCCACCTTGCTCTGCATCTCTTAAATAACTGTTCCACAGAATCACAGAATGGTAGGGGTTGGAAGGGACCTCCAGAGATCATCTTGTCCTTGTCTAGGTGAGCAGGTACACCTAGAGCAGGGGGCACAGGACCATGTCCAGGCGGGGTTTGAATGTCTCCAGGGAAGGAGACTCCACAGCCTCTCTGG
>VZTV01093234.1:1345-12877 GCA_013400875.1 Anhinga rufa
TCTGTACAACATGGAATCAGATTTTTCTCATAATATTAGAACTGATCAACTGTATTACAAAAATTTCTTGTTGAGAATTGTGTTGTAAGCTTTGACAGGCTTTACAAGAAGTGAAGAAAAGAGTGTTACAGTGAGGAATGATTTGAGGTGATTTTAATATATCCAGCCTCTCCTTCAAACAGGAACTTTTTTTGGTGTTATATCAAGTAATTACTGAATTAATGAATTCCATTATAAGGCAGACAAATTCATCATAAGTAGATTTCTCTGAGGTCTGACCTTTTCATGAAACTTGGCTATTGATAGCACTGGGACACCTGATGTGACAAAATAGGCTNTGTGACAAAATAGGCTTAGAAAGATCTGACATAGGTTTTAGTTTCCTTGTTTACTAGAGATAGTATTGAATAAATATGGTTTGTACTCAATTTCTAAATATATTTTCCTTTAAAAATAAATAAATAAATAAGTTGGGCAATCTAGGTAATATTGAGTAATCCAGCTAAACATCTCCTGCATCCTTACTCTAGAGAAATCTGTAGTTTTAAAGAGTTCAAAGATCTCTCACAAGCTTGAAACCATCTGAGCAGTTCACCCTTATTATGCTTTTTATTGAATATCGACAATATTAAATGAACTGTTGATTTTTGTCCTGAATTGTGGAATACAGTGTTGAATTTAACTCATAATAAGTAAACACGAAATAGCATTTTTTTCTTCAGTGAGGTGATTTATTTTTACCAGCACTTCAGTGGAAGGTGCAAATGATTTTCTCTCTACCATACTCCTTTAGCAATTGTGTTCGACTTCATCCACAAAAAAACAGACCGATTCCAGGTATGAAGACTTAATTTGTGCTGTGCCAGTGAATATCTGCAGTGTGGCTCCAGCTCTTTCTAGGTGGGAGTAATTGCAGATAGAGGCCCTGAAATGAAGACTGCAGAAAGGCACATAGGATCTTTCAGCTTTTTCAGATTATGTGCATCTGCAGCAGGCAGATGTGTCTCTGGACGTGCAGGAAGAAAGACATGAGAGGTGCTTTAATTAGCAGCAGAAATTATCAAGTCCTCCGAAAGTTTTTGGTGATTAGCTTGTATAGATAAAGTTGTTATTTTCCCTCACCTATGGGACTGGTTTACAGCTGGGTCCCCGTGCAGCTTTGCAGAAAGTAAAAAAGCAACACAGAGAGAACACTTCTCTTAGCTAACTCACCATTAATAGAAATAGAAATCCCAGTCACAGGAAGACAAGTAAAGCTATGCAAAAGTTATTAAAAGAAAAAAAAAAAAAGGCAAGAAACGTGGTTCTTTGTTATTCCTAGAGATGCGAACATGGTAACTTATGTCCCAAATGTGACAGAAGCATCAGAGTAGTGAGATTAGTTTATTTATGTTTGATGATAAGGAGTGACCAAAGAGGAGAAATGGAGCAAGCAGCAGCATCAGTAGATCTCTTCAAACTGCACTCACACAGCGCTCTCTTGCATTGTACCTCATTATGGGAAGGGGAACCCTGAAATGAGGTGTCCTCCCGAGCTCTCCTGTGCATTTTGCCACTGTGCACAGTATAGCTTACCTTCTGAGCAGGGGATAATTATGAAAGTGGTTGTGGCTTCTGCAATAGGTCTTTGTCTCTAGAGAGTTGATGGAAATAACTATGTTCATGTAGCTCTCTGAACGTTACTTGGCACACAGAGCTAGAGAGATCCAGAGAAAAGGGGTGGTCTCTAGTGCCTGGGAGAGTAAGCAAAAAAACAGGTGCATGAGGTGAAAGAAACAGAATGAGGTGAAAGAAACAGAAAGATTGGCCTGGGGGAAAATGAGATTTAATGGAAGTCCTTAGCTCTACAGAAGTCTTATGTGCAAGGAGAAATGGGATGTTGACTCTAGTTGTACTTGAATACTTGGTTATGAGGGCAGGGAAAAGTAAAAGGAGGGATACCAGGAACCCATGAAAGAGGGAGTGGGGAGGTTGATGTTACTATATTGACTTTGA
This sequence comes from Anhinga rufa, assembly GCA_013400875.1. Classification (NCBI taxonomy): domain Eukaryota; kingdom Metazoa; phylum Chordata; class Aves; order Suliformes; family Anhingidae; genus Anhinga; species Anhinga rufa. The sequence goes on from VZTV01093234.1 coordinate 3,341, forward strand.
TAAGTACCATAGGTTAGAATTCAGACCACTACTCCTACATATCAGTATAGTTATTGAGATGGTAATTGATACAGTATTGCATTGTACAGCCTAGTAGTTATTCAGAAGGATCAAGGTCAACCCAGAAATCACCTGAGCGGCTGTAAATGTAATTCTGAACCGCTGAATAAGATGAAGTCAAAATCAACAGCTTGTGAATCCAGCACTTCTGTTCTGCTTCATTTTCAGTAGCTTGATTGTTGAATGTTGCTCTTTGAATGATTTTTTTTTCCCTCTCATTGTGGCAAGGAAAAAATCAAACAAAATAATTAAAATTTGAATCAGCCCTTATCTATTTTTCCCTAACTAAGCATAGCTGCCTTTAACAAGTAAATAACCCTTCCTACCCTTGTAGCTGTTTTGAGTTGTTTTAAATTAATCATTTTATGTGAAATTACTGCTTGATTGACAAACTAGCATGCTTACATCTTCTTTTTTTTAGGACATAAGTGTGTCCTTCACTTACGAAACATAATTACATGATCATGTTGGAAACTCCAGGAAAAGTGTCAGCCCAAGAGTTAAGATGGACTGTAAAACAAAAAACAGACTGTCAATATTATAACCTCTGAGCAAAAATTAGCATGCCAGTTCCCTAGGCAATCAAAGCACACACAAAGCACAAAGGATCAGGATTTCATCCTGACAGATGTGGTATTGAGAAAATGGCCACTTTTGGCTTTGTAATTATTTGCTCAGATGTTTAATCTTCATATGATAGCAGAGCTTGCAGAAACTAGTTGCAAGGCTGTTCATATGTGCCTGAAGCCGAGAGCATCATGAGGCTTGTGCTCATTGAGCTAAGAAGTGAAACAGCAGCCAGTTGAATACATTGCCCTGACAATGAGGCAGCATTCAGACATATAGGGGGTCAGGTTCAACGCATTGCACTCCTCATGCCAAACGGGCCAGACCTAATCACAGAGGCTGAGGGCGTGTTTAGGCTACCCAGTGCAGCATGACACAGAAGCTTTGCAGTAACTAGCTCTGGCCCTGAACCACGCTCACCCAGCTGTATTGCTTCTGGTCTGGGCGCTAGATTAACCACAGCTAGATCAATGATGTGCTGCGGGATGGAAGAGCTCCTCAGAAAACCTGGGCAGAGCCTCTTCTCTTGAGGTGTGACACTTCGGTGTGACATTTCTGGAGCCAAAACTGCCCCCTGCCTCTCTTTGCAAACCAGGTGTTGGAAGGAACTTTTAAAAAAGCTTATCACATTTCCAAGATAACTACCCTGGCTATTCATGCTGTGATAGCATTTATGCCCCACTCTGAGAATCTGAAAATGATGAAAGGGAAGGTTTTGGCATTGGTCTGCACCTGCTGGGTTGATCAGCTGCAGCCAATGCTAGTACCAGGAGCAGAATTTGTTGTATCAAATGTGCATTTACACTCAAATTGGATGTGCCTCTAGACTTTTTTCCTAATAGCTAGCAAGTTTGGTTTTTTTTCATAAACTTTTAGACTCACCAGCTCAGATAAGTTCAAGGCTGAGAATGAATTTTCATCTTTCCTTGATATAGCCATGCCCTTAGAGATAGGTCCTCCCTTCTCAGCTGTCTCCCACTCTGATATGGTCCCAGGTCAGGATGGTTGGAATGGTTCCTTTATTTAACTTTTCTTCTATTTATGCACACATCGTGACACTTGGGACAAACACCAGGATGGACTTGTCAGCAGAACAAGGTTGCTGTAGCCCCACCTCTCAACACAGACACAGTGTGCTCTGCAATGGTCCCTATACTGCACAGCCCCAGCACTCATGGAGACAGCCTTGAATGCTGTGCAGTAGCTTGAGCAAAGAAATCAGAAAAAATGCTGACATGAAAATGAAAGCCTACCATTTGCACAATAGGCTTGTCTAACTATTAGCATATAAAAGTAATTTTGTCTTAACTCACTAATTTCATTCTCTCATATGTCTAAAACAAATTTACCAAGTGAATGTGCAAGGATGTAAAGATATAGTCTAGTGAATCTGCATGGTCCTACACATCAAAGTAAAATACCATTTACATAAATATGAGATTAAATAGGTCAGTCACATGCATAATAACTTCTCTGGTATAGAATGGTATCTATACAATAGGTGTTGTACTGTATGTAAATTAGTTTCTGTGCCCATAGTTCATATTTCATTCACATCGTGTTATCTCTGGACATTAAAGAATAATATTGATGAGCATCAATTAAGTGGAAGGAAGTGTGTGGTTAATCTGCAACCTTTTAATTATGTATTTTGAGTTGGCCTGCAGTAACTGTATACTTAAAAAATACTGTGGAATAAAATATGCATCTCAGAGAGATAAGCAATACTTCCACAAAGTCGAACAGAATGCCTTCAGATTAGAAGACAAGCAGTACAAATCACAGCAATGAGATATGTCTGTAAGCATTAAAGCGATGTATGCAATAAATACATAGACCATTTATATACATAATTTATTGTCAGGTGATTAAATATCAGTGTAAATATTTCTCAAAGTAACTCCTAAATATTTTAGCCTTTATTTATGTTTTGGTATATGCCCATGCAGATCTCTCTGTGTAAAATGCTGGGCTTGATTCTTTATCACACATTGGTCTACTCACATTTATTTTGCTGCTGTTATTTCCGATTTACTCGAAAATTACTGAGACAAGATGATTCAGGTCCTTCATATCTTGGAATAGTAGTACTTCTCAAAGACGCTTCACATTTCAGAAATACCAGGGTGAATAGCTTCCAGAAATAGATGTAGTAGCATAAAGTAAATAGTGTACTACCATTGTTCGGTACATTTTCAGCTGTTTCATAAAATTCCTAGAAAATTTCTCAGTAACAGATTTTCACTTGTAGTTTGCATATTAAATTTGGACTTAGACAGAACTATTGCACTCAAGTAGCTTGGGTTTCTTTCGTTGTATTAAATTCACTCACATTTCCAAATTCCAGAAAACCTGTCCCTGCAAGTTGTCCAGATGCCTCAGAGACAGGGGTTACCTTTCCTGGTGATTGTGGTGCATTAATGCAAAGGATAGAAAGGGCAAGAATATCTGGACAGAAAAGATTAACATATAACCCTGACCAGGACACACAAAGTAAATGTTAAGAAAGACAACTTGCAGTAGAAATGTCTGGGAAAAACGGGTTTATATTTCTACAGAAAATTATGTTTGGAACCTAGTATATTACAAATCCAACAGCTGATTGCAGGAAATTACATAATGGAAACTCACCTGCTTGATGGAGAATAGCTCTCCTTGTGCATGAGGCAATATGCCAACAAACTGGGAGTCCGGCCAAGATGACAGATCAGAAAAATGAGGTACCAGCCTTGCAGCACCCATAAGGCATCATAGCAGAATACCAGAATGGCAAAAAATTCCAAGTTTGGTCTGCATAATTGATTTCATAAGATGTCATTTTTTTTCTCCAGTTAGTAAAAATCATGTATATAAAAGAAAAGAAAAAAATATCCACAGACAGTTATTTCTTTTATATGAAAATGCAAGATGGAATACTTTGAGCAAGTCCAATGTCTATTTTTTAACCAATAGTATTCCTATAAAATTATTTTTAATCCAATCATCTGCTAATCTTATTCCAAATTCTTTAAAAAAAATGGTAATAGAATCAATCACAACTTAACAAGGAAGAAAAATTTGTTTTGCAGTAAACCACAAAACTTTACGTGGAACTTGGATAACTTATCATGAAAATTTCTCTATAAAATCACCAAGGGGAAAATTCCTCTTCTCTTTCTGCAGTATTCTAACAGAATCACAGAATCACAGAACAGTAGGGGTTGGAAGGGACCTCCAGAGATCATCTCACCCAGCCTCCCTGCGTGAGCAGCACACCCAGAGCAGGGGGCACAGGACCGCGTCCAGGCGGGGTGTGAATGGCTCCAGGGAAGGAGACTCCACAGCCTCTCTGGGCAGCCTGGGCCGCTGCTCTGGCACCCGCACAGCAAAGGAGTTTTTCCTCGTATTCAGGTGGAACTTCCCGTGTTCCAACTTGTGCCCGTTGCCCCTTGTCCTGTCATCGGGCACCACTGAGAAGAGCCCAGTCCCATCCTCCTGACACCCGCCCTTCAGATACTGATAAGCACTGATGAGATCCCCCCTCAGCCTTCTCTTCTCCAGGCTGAACAAGCCCAGGTCTCTCAGCCTTTCCTCACCAGGGAGATGCTCCATCCCCTGAGCATCCTTGTGGCTCTGCGCTGGCCTTGCTCCAGCAGCTCCCTGTCCTTTTTGAGCTGGGGGGCCCANCAGCCTTCTGGCGTATCAGCCGCTCCTCCCAGCTTGGTGTCATCAGCAAACTTGCTGAGGCTACACTCCATCCCTTCACCCAGGTCACTGATGAATATATTGAACAGGACTGAACCCCGTACCGACCCCTGGGGACACCACTAGTTACTGGCCTCCAGCCAGACTCTGACCCGTTGATCACGTCCCTCTGAGCTCTGCCATTCAGCCAGTTCTCAATCAACATCAACCATACCAAAGAGGTGATAGATTTAGGGATTTCTTTAGCTCAGTGAGAACTATAATTAATAATGGCTGTAAATATAACAATTACAATGCAAACAAATTTAGTACAAGTATGTTTACTGCTTAGTTTAATTGTTATTCTGTTTTGGTAATCATTTATCTTTCCCCAAATTTAAAGCTTTGCACAGTTAATGAATGGCTTTCATCTAACTTCTGTAATTTTCCATTCTATATATTGTTAATTAATTTCAGCATACACTGGATGAGAGAATATTACTGTCTACATCCTGAAAAAAAAAAGAAATCCTACCCTGGGAAAAGGTGTTATGTATGGAAACTAAATATTGCAATCTCACTGTTTTTTATTTGGGTGAAATACTAAATTATATGGAATAATGTGAATCTGGAAAAAGTCTTGAGAGAATTCATTATTTTCAAAATTAACAAATTAATGTACTTCTTAGATCACACATTTTAATGACAAAAAGTTAATTTTACATTTTTAGGGATAATAGAATACCGGAATGTTCCTAAAAATATTTGCTAGGCATTTCATTCTAGGAAAAAGGCATTGAGAATTACTTTGACTATTTCACTTTTTTCCCTTCTCTCTCTCTCTAAAGATGTATGCATGATTTCATATATATATATATATATACACATTCATTCATATGTTTTCAGATATATATACACACACACACACATAGGAAAGCACACAAAATATGTAAGTGCTTATATATATATGTATACACACATGCACATACTTGTGTGTGCACCTTTCTGGTATATATTTTTAGGGTGAGATATATTGATTCTGCACAGTTCGCTCTCCACAAAACTCCCTTCTGCTCTCCACTGGGAGAGTGAAGTGACTTGTTTGCCAGGCTCGGGTGGCCTGTCTTTCTGAGCTGTCTCATTCTTGTGCAGAAAGGAAAGCCAGAAAACTCTGTTTTTTGCATTGGCTACACTTGCAAGCAATTAATATCATGTACTGTTTACATACTAACACACAGAAACAAGTATGTAGCAGAAATGACGGTCCTCACCTATAATAAAATGTTAAAGGCAATATAAACCAAAACCGAAATAAAAAGCCTGTGAACCATTGACATGTTTTCACTACTTTCATAAAACAGTAGGGCAGGGGGAAAAAATTAACCCATTTTTTTCCATCTAGTTGCTCTATTGGGGTATTTTAAGGGAAATATGAGAATTATAGTTTTAAAGGCACAGCCTTTATTATTAAGTATTTGGTTTTAGTTATGTTCAAACACACTCCAAACACACTTTGGAAGTTTGGAGAAGAACAAGGAAACCTATACATTTTCAATCTAAACAGTACTTAAGTGGCAAGTCAGAGGAGCTCTTGCCTGTAAAACCTAAGATGAGTTTTTCCTGCATATTTTTACCTTCTCCTTGGAGATGCATTTAAATAAATCTTTATTATCATAGCAGTGTTCTGGTCATGACCTGCTATTTTTCAGGTTGCATAACAGATTTTCTTAGTTGATCTTTAGTCTCAGCAACCTTCACCATTCACACTGAAAATCCTCTGCTTGTCGTCTACCTGGGGCTGAATTTTAATGGCAAGTTTGGGCAAAACCAGTCATGCCGTTTGTCAATGAGGGGAGAATTAATAAACACACAGCTCTCTTCATTGCAGAATTACTGCACCTGACCTTTTCTAGTTTTTATTTTGGTTTTTGTCTTTTGTTTGAACTTAAACACAACATTTTATAAGTGATTTTCTTTTGCCAGCTGCTGATGTGCAGACACTGTATTGTATTCCTAAGGATTACTGCACTATTTTGTGCACTTCACAGTCCTTTTATAGAGCAAACTCATATATATTTACCTATGAAGAAAGTAACTGGGAGGGGAAGGTCTTGTCAGAAAAGCAATGAAGCAAAACTTAGGATACTTGGATTTAGTTTCTAACTAGGCTGTGTATGTCTTGAAGGGTCAAGCTGCTTAGGGACAGATCTTTCAAAAGGACCTGAAGGCTTTCCAAGTGCAACTCATTTGCTTTTTGGAAAACAAAAGTCACATTTTACTTCTCTCAGCATATTTCCAAGGTATTTTTGATACCTCCCAAGGAAGAGGGGAAGGAATAGATTTTCATAAATTTCACTGAAATTATTTTGTAAAAACAGAGATGATAACGCTTGCTTTCTTTCCCCTATCTTGTTCCTTTCTGAAAGAAGCTGCCTTTTATTGTATTTGCTTAGTACAATGTAGCTGGGAGCTGAATAGCTATCTGCTGAATAGTGATGGAGATGCTATGGAAAAATTTATACTTCCTATGCTATCCATTTTACAGTCTGAAGGATCTGGTTCACGAATGCTACGTTGCACAAGGGCACCAAATGTCACAAGAGGAATAGATGGCTAAGTATTTCCACAGACCACTGCGATGAAATAAATATAAGGGACTGAATTCATTATAGAGTTGATTTAAATCATGGGTTTAAAGCTCCAATTAGAAAAATATATTTGAAAACATGCTTAAGTCCCATCACAGGCAGAACTGCATTGAAGTTCAACTCTTCGCTAGGACTTCAATTCAGATTTAAAATTAAATATGAATTAAAGGCTGCTTTTTTCTACAAAATGCTTAATCTCCAAAAGTAAAACTCAGTGATTTCCAGGTATCTGAAAGTAGTTTTATATATGTGAAATGTTATGCGATTTTGACTTCAGTAGTCATTGCTTCTGCATGTATACCCATGTGCAAAAATACTTAAAAATGCACATTGCTGAGAAAATACAGTGTTACAGAAGCAAAAATAAAACCCAAATGAGATTGTCCTGTTATTTACATTCTGTATACTGCAGAATATCAAGACAGAAAGTTACATTCCTAATACTAAAAAATAAAACAGATTATTAACTATTGATTTTTTGTTTCTTCATATCAGGAATGTAAAATGAATTCTGATTAGTCCTGATTTTGCCTAGTAATTAATGGAAATGTTAGGTCCACAGATAGCAGATCATGCCGTTCTATATCCTTTTCTTTTGAAATCTGATTCTATTTTTGCATATGCATTATTACAAACTTTATTCAGCGATTTACAAAGATGTTTTCATGCATATAGGTGGGCAAGAGTGTCTAAGTGTTAGTTGAGTATCATCTGGCTTTGAATTATTTCAGTGATTGAAATACCTCTGGCACCTTTGGATCATTTGTCAGTGAACTGACAGTCAGATAATAGTTGGGGGGGTTATAATACTTTTAGATTCTAAGAGATAATTATGAAAATTCAGAATGAGATATCAAAAATTTCCTAGATTTATCTTGCCGTGTGTACTCCAAACAGTTAATAATGTTATGATGATTAAAATAACTATAGAGATATATGTATGCAGGCAACATAATTTTCTCATCCAATTTAAACAACCAGGTGTGATGTTTTTCATGCTGTTATTTTCAATTTTGCTTAAGGACTTGCTGTAAATAGTCTTAGTCTTTTATATTTAAGAAAACAGTGAGTTAGCATGTAGAATTCTCTTATTTGAAATGTGTGACACGCTGCTTTTCAGATGCAGGGGAAAAAAGGATACCGTCAGTAGAAAGTGTTACTGCCACAGTGTTGTATGCTGTGGGTACTGTAAAAAGGCACTCCAGGAAGCCCTGCTAGTCCTGCATTTCTTCAGGCATCCAATGAATATGCAAAGGGGCTCAAAGGCATCTTTTATTCTATAGGAGACATGTCTGGAGAGCAGGGACTGGGGTCCTGCTCCTGGTCCTGGCACTGTGAAGCTTGGGTTCTTCGTGGGGATGTACGAAGACTCATGTCACAAGACACCAGGCTGTTTGAACCACCTTTCTATAACAGCTTTCGCAGGCATATAGTGCACTGGTAATCTAGACTGGCTTCTTCAGTCAGCTGGTCTTTTAATAAATCACATCTGGTTCAGGAGGATCACTGCAAGACCTATTTAATCACAGGTTAGAGAAATCAGATCTTTGGCAGATCTGTGATGGGAGCAGGAGCCCCCCAAATGGATTTAATTGAGGTGACTTGGATGGCTCTAATGCTTATCCCAAGTCAGTTCACTGGGAAAACTATAATCTTTGTGAAGTGACTTTCTTGGGCCAGTCACTTGTATTTCCCAGCCTCAGTGAATTTCCTACACGTCTCTCTGACTACTGCCTCTCCCAGAAAAAGCTGCTTACTTACAGATAAATTTTCAAGCTCTCTTCAGTCCTCCAAATGACTCACAACCAGCCCAGTCTCTCCTCCTGAACAGAATAATAGGAGACTATATAGAAGCAGTTTCTGGGATGTGCAAGGATCCTTCCTGCTGTCATTTATCTCTGTGAACACCCTGAATTATAATAATGAAGCAAATAAGATTCAAACAAATGTTTCAAATGGTGTATTTCTTTTGCTATATTACATTTGCATATGCTGAAATTATGCAACCTTTATAATAGTCCCAAATGATGTGTACAAAGTAGAATTAGTATAAAACAGGAACTTTTCAAAGATGATTTCTATCTCTAGATATAACCAGACCTATTATTTTTCTCCTGCAAATGGCTCCCAAGTTGGCCAAAAGTACAAATGGATTCTTCAAAAAACATAATTGGTGACTGCTTTCGGTTTTGGTTGTTTCTGAGGAAGTTTTGCACCTTTAATTCATTGTTTATTGTAATGGGGTATTTCCTCACTGTGCCATTATAAGTTATGATACAGATCCAGCTGAGTCCTCGGAACTGCGTGTAAATTTAGTATTAAAGTTTCTTGGGAATGTAGAACTTAATGAATAGGAAATTTATAAATGATTGTATTCTACTGAAGCAATATGCTTGTAAGCTCTTTGTTCTGAATACCATCCCTTGTGGACAGCCTCAAAAAATCCTTTGGGGGTGATGAGTAATGCACCAGAGTGAACAGGAGCTGGATTTGGAGAGAACTCAGGATGTTTCTGATCACTTTGGAAAGAGACAATGTCATTATACTAAGTGAACACCAAAGTAATCTATGAGGTGGAAAATGCAAGATAAAGCTGAAG
>VZTV01093236.1:6852-25630 GCA_013400875.1 Anhinga rufa
GGGGTCTTGGCCTGGGAGAAGCTGGGCCCTGGAGGGGTCTTGGGCTGGGGGAAGCCGGGACCTGGGGTTGGCCCTTGGGGGGCTCTTGTCCTGAAGAACAACTGACCCTGGTCGGGGGGGTCTTAGCCTGGGGGGGCCTGGACCTGGGGCTGAACTGGGGAGCTGCAGCCCCGCCGGGGGTTCTAGGCCCAGCCCTGATCCCACTGTGCAAGCCCTGGCCCAGCTCTGGGGGGTCTTGGCCCCATGGGGGGGGCTGGCAGGGCCCCCCCAGCCCCTAAGGAGCACCATGCACTGCAGGGGCCTGGCACGGCCCTCCTGGGAAACGTGGCAGCTGCCTTTGGAGGCCAGGGAGCGCTGGGACATCAGCCAAAGCCGCTGCGGCAGGGCCGGGGCGAGCTGTGGGAGCATGCAGGGTGGGGGTCTGCCATTCCCTGGCACCACACAGGACCCCCCCGGGGACAGGTGCTGCGGCAGGGACCCGTCATTTTTCAGGGGTCCCAGCTCGGCTGCACACCCAAAGTCCAAAGCTGGTGGGGCCACACTGGCTGCACTCAGCCCCCAGCACCGGGATCCCACCGGCGCCGGCCCACTCACCTGAAACCAGCTTGTCGGAAATGTGGGGTGCCGGATGGGAACGGTTGGTGTTGGGGAAATAAACACTTTTTAAAAGAAATTGTAGCTGGTGATCGGTGAGAGCTGCCCACGCCCCATATTAGGGAGCCGCAGTTCCCCATGAGTGGTCTCTGGGATTCAGTTACCCCTCGCAAACCTCTTGTCCGCGGTTTGGTTGATTCAGGCACATTCTCAGCCTTACCTGTGGTGGGAGGTGTTGGCACTGGTTGAAAGGGTTGTTTTTTCCACTGAGCAGACCTTTATTTCTGTGAAAAATGCCACACGGAGCCTGCGGCCTCACATGCTCCTTGGCTGGGCGACCACTTGGCAAGGTGAGCGTGTCCCTCCCCATAAATGCAGGTGCAGCTCCTTCCCCTTCCAGAGACCTTGAACAACACCAAAGGTACGTCCTGCTCCCCTCTCCTCCCATGCCCCAGGAGCCCCCCTCTCTAACATCACCTTCTCCAGCTTGGCTTGATTTTGCTGAGACACTGCGGGGGCTGAGCCTGGGCACAGCTCACGAGCATTGCCCGGGATGGACGCGATTCTCTGGAGGTGCCTCTGCCCAGGAGGCTGCGGAGGCTGCTGTGCCCCGTGGGAGCGGGGAGGACTCGCGGGGCTTTGGGCAGTTTGTGGCATGACCAAATCGTAACCTTACCCAATCATGGAATTACCAAATAGCTGTGTTGCCAACTGGAGGGACTGCAGCATTACAGATGGTAGCATTTGCAGCTGTGGCAAGGATGCAAGTGGGGAAAGGTGCGGATTTACTAGAGCAGCCGCCCCAGAAGAAGCAAACCTGGGGAGCAAGCTGTTCTCCAGGTCGGGCTTTGGGTGTGCTGAAAGTTGGGGTGTTTGCCAGTCTTCTCAGCCCATCTTATTGAGGCTCCCAGCAGGGCTGGGCACTTGGGGCACCTGAGCTTGGGCAGGGCTCAGTTCCCATCTGCTGGTGAAATATTACCCCTGGGAGCGGAGCACTGCAGGAAATACTTCCCAAATGCCTTTCTGTATGGGTGGGAGCTGCCGCGCTGCCTCAGTGAGGGGTCCCGGGGGACTCCAGCCTGGGTGAGGATGGGGCAGGGGCAGTGCTGGGGGACAGGGAGGAGAAGATACCCCAGGGGAAGGTGCTCCAGGCAGGGAAGGAGGTGGGGAAGAGTGCTGGGGGGGTCCATCCCTTGCTCTGTCCCAGCACGGCTGCTGTAGGGTCTTTTGGGTCTCCAGTGCAGACCTGGTGAGGGGTGGGGGAGGCAAAAGCCAAGGGACCTTGGTGTCCCCAGCCACTGCTGCCCGCCCTGGGCCAGGAGAGGTGTCCAGGCTGAGTGCGGTGAATGAGGAAGTGACCGCTCCACATCACCATGAAATGGCATTTGCTCCTTTGCCAGTGAATTATCCTTGCCGGCCTCAAGGGCAGTTTGGCCTCCCTCCAGGAGGGACAGGCAGGATAAGGCACCCTGCGTGAGGCAGGGACAAGGACTCAGCAGCCAGAGGCCAGAGCCAGATGGCTGTATGGAGGTTCACCATCCCTGGGTCCTGGTGGTTCACTGGAAAACAGATGCCTCCCAGTGAAAACAGTACTACCAGTGGGAATACCCTGGTCACCCTCGTTGTCTGTGCCAAATCCCCCTCCCAGCCAGGGGGGCTGAGCCCATCCCTGCCCCTCTGCACGCAGGATGGTGGCATCGAAGCTGGTGCTGTCGCTGCTGGTTGCAGCTCTCCTGCTGCACGTGGCCACCACGCTGAAGATCAGCGCCTTCAACATCAAGGTGTTTGGGGACAGCAAGATGTCCAACCAGACTATCGCAGATATCATTGTCTCTGTGAGTGCTAGTGGAGAGGAGCAGTCCTGGCCACTCTCTGGTCTCTGGGGATGCAGCCAGCTTGGGGCAGTCGGACACTAGCTTTCTGCAGGCATCTGTCCATCCATGTGTCCATCCATGCATCCACCCACCCATCAATCCACCTGTCCACACCCTCCCCATCCATCTACCTATGCCTCCATCCATCCACCCATTCATGCCGCCTTTCATCCACGCCTCCATCCATGCCTCCCTCCATGATTCCCTCCCTCCCTTCCTCCCTCCCTCCCTCCACACCTCCATCCATCCATCCATCTGCTCTTCCCCCTTCCCCATCTCCACCTTGTTCACTCTTGCCGGTCCCCAGCCAAGGATGGGTGATGTTTGGTGCTGCCCAGGTTCCTCACTCAGAGCAGCTTGTAAGCGAGGAGTTGCTGGGATGGTGGGTGGTAGACAGATGGGTGTTAGAGGGCACTGTATCACCCCAGGGTCCTTCCAAGCCAGAAAACACCAGCAGAGGAGCTCCCTCCCTGGCTCTTGGGTCCCTGCTGCCCCCCCATTGCCAGCCTGGGAGCCTTCAGAGGCCAGCCCAGGCACCCATGATACCCCCATGAGCAGCCTCTGGCCAGGGGCAAGCAGCTCTGAGCTTGTCCCCCCAGATCCTGTCAGAGTATGACATCACCCTGGTGCAGGAGGTCCGGGATGCCGACCTGAGTGCTGTGAAGAAGCTCATGGACCAGCTCAACAGGTGACCCTGATGGCACAGGGTGGGGGGTGCCTGCAAATGGGATGCCAGGACAGATCCTGGCTGGTGTCTCGCCATACTGGAGCACCTCTGGCTCGGCTGGAGAGAGCCTGCTGGGTGCTGGGGAGCACTGGGAGCCTCCTCTCACCCTCTCTGCATCTTGCTCTCAGGGCATCCATGCACCCATACAGCTTTTTAAGCAGCATCCCTCTGGGTCAGACCAGCTACAAGGAGCAATACCTCTTCATCTACAGGTAAGGGATGCCCCCAGGGTCCAGCATCCCCCATGTCACCTGCTGTCACCCTCAGCAGCCCCTGAAGGGAGGTGGGTACCTTTGGGGACCCTGGCTATGGTGGGAGCAGTACCAGGGGCTGTCCCGCTTCATCCTTCAGGTCGGACATGGTCTCTGTGCTGGGAAGCTACTATTACGATGATGGCTGCGAGTCCTGTGGGAATGATACCTTCAGCAGGGAGCCCTTCATTGTCAAGTTCTCTTCACCAACCACGCGTGAGCAGAGCTGGCACATGGCAGCACCTTGGCTGGCACTGGGGGCTGCCGGGACCTGGCACAGGGTCCTCTCTGCGCGGGGCTGAGCCCTGAGCTGTGTCTGCCAGGCAGGGGGTTGCACCCTGGAGCCCAGTTCAGGGGCTCTACTGGGGCCCTTCACTGCTGTGGGGCCCTCTCCCACCCGTGGGTGCTCAGGGGTCCTGGGTGCCTGCCCAGCATGGCCAGCACTGTGGGCTGTTTCCTGCCATATGCCATCTCCCACCATCTCCCATCTCCTCCCATCGCCTGTCATCTCCCACCGTGTGCTCTCTCCAGTTGCATGCCATATCATGTCTCCAGCTGTTTCCCATTGTGTCCCACATCCCATCACCTGGTACCTCCCATCTTGTGCCATATCCCCCATCTGCTTCCTCCAGTTGTGTGCCATCTCCCATCGTGTACCATCTCCCATCACCTCCCATTTCTCATGTTGTGCCATCTCTTACCCCATGCCATCACCTCCACCTCCTCAGCAGCTCCCAAGGGCACACACACTCTCCCATCTCTCTCCCACCCCCATCTCCTTCCCAAAAAAACAGCAGCTTGGAAAAAATGTTGGGAAACAAGCAGCAAACCCCAAACCACGTGCAGAGGGATACAGCTCCCTGCTGGAAATTCCGGCCTGGAGGATAGGCAGAACACAGAAAGCCAACTCACCCTTTCCCTTCAGCAACTTTTCCCAGCCAGTAGCTGGGGCTTGGCCTGGGGTGGTCCTCTGGGGTTCCTGCTCCCTTCCTGGGTGCTGCACCCAAGCTGGGGGCTCATGGCCGCCTGTCCAGCAGAGGTGGAAGAGTTCGTGCTGGTGCCCCTGCACGCCGAGCCTAGCAGCGCAGCGGCAGAGATCGACGCGCTCTACGATGTCTACACCGACGTCATCAACAAGTGGGCGACTAACGTAAGCTGCGGCGGGGAGCTTGGCTCCTCCCTGGGGCAGCCGGGCAGGTGTGGGTACGGCCACCGCACATCCCGGTGGCCATCCTGGGATGGACATATCCCATGGGAGACCTCTCGTACCCAATGGGGCAGGTGCCACCCCACAATGTCCGGTCAGGGAGCTGCTGGGTGGCTCTGCTGCCGTTACTGGGGGATTGTGCCCCCATGCTGGGGAGCCCCAAGGGGGTTTCTTGCTGCCCCATAAGATTTTAGGGAGCCCTTGGTGCCCCATAAGGCCTGTGGGGAGGGAAACAGCACTCTGCCCCACAGAACATCCTCCTCCTGGGCGACTTCAACGCCGACTGCTCCTACGTGACCAGTGCCCAGTGGCCGTCCATCCGCCTGCGCTCCCTCAGCGCCTGTGAGTGGCTCATCCCCGACAGTGCCGACACCACCGTCGCCAGCACCACCGACTGCGCCTACGACCGGTGAGTGCTGCAGCAGTGGCACGGGGGCTGGCGCGCGGGGGACCAGCAGGCACTAACACCCCTGTGATGCCCCGGCAGCATCGTTGCCTGCGGCACCGCACTGCGCCAAGACATCAAGCCTGGCTCTGCTGCCATCAACAACTTCCAGCAGACTTTCCACCTCCAGAACAAGGATGTGAGTGAGGGGCTGGGGCACACAAGCCCACCAGCACTGTGATCCAACCCACTACCCCTCCTGGGAGCACGGGTGGGCTGGGCTCCCTGTTCCCCAGGGCACACCTAAGGGTGACCTGACCCCAACCCCTGCACCAATGCAAGCTCCCAGCCTGAGAATATGGGGGTATGCTTTACATTTTGGAGTTGGAGTGTTGGGGTCCCAGCCAGCCATGACAGCGATGGAACGTCCAGATGAGTTCAGCCACCTCTCTGTTTTTCCCCCCACACCCAGGCTTTGGCTGTCAGTGACCATTTCCCAGTGGAGGTGACCCTGGAAGCCCGCTGAGCCTGTCCCCACGCCGGCAGCTACCAGGACACCCTGGCGTGCACCTGCATCCCTCATGGGAGCCCATGCACCACCAGTGCCAGCCAAGCTGCCTGCTGCCTCTGCAAGGAGCCGCTATTTGGGGTCTTGTGGGAGTGGGATGCTCTCTATTTTCATTAAAAAATGAGCCTTTTCCAGGCCTTGCAGCTCTGGAGGTAGGGTCCCTTCAGCCCCCCAGCAGCCCCTCATGCTGTAGCCCCCCATCCCCCTGCCAGTGGCAGCCTCACCGGGGCTGGAGCCAGGGAGGACCCTGGGGCCGGGGCTCCCCTCCAGCCATCGAGAGCCCCAGACCTGTAGGGCGGCAAGCACTGCTCCCCTCTGAGCTGCTGGCAGCAAAAGCAGGGACACCAGGAAGGGCCTGGGAGGCTCCAGACAGGATTTGGCCCCCTTGCTGGGTCACAGGATGCTCTTCCGCCAGCTTGGGGGCTGCATTCTGCTGGAGCTTGCCTGGCTGTGGGGTGGCTGATGGGGCACTGACAGTGAGGGTGGGGGGAGGCGGAGAATGTGAGTCAGTTCCCAGGAGGTTCAGTGCTTCCCGGCGGGGTTTCAGTGCTGGCATGGTGCCGAGGGACACCAGACTCATCCCCTGACGGGGTATGAGGATGCAAAACCTGGCAGTGCATGTGAGAGCCTGGCAAGCCCCAGCATGAGCCGTCACCTCCCCGCTCACCCCTCTGCTGGCACCCCAGCAGAGCCACCCGCTCCCTCAGCTGCGGTGATGCCATGGGCCGGGGTGATGCCATGTGCCAGCGCAGGGGATGCCAGCTCCACTGGGGCTGCTTTGGGTGACAGCTGGGGCTGCTTTGGGTGACAACTGGGGCTGCTTTGGGTCACGACTGCTGCTGTTCTGGGTGACCACCAGAGCTGCTGCAGGGGTGTGCAGCCACCCCCTCTTGCCGAGGCTGGCGGTGCTCAACCTGCCTGACCCAGACACCCCATCATTTCCTCCTCTCCCCTCTAATTACACTGTCCGAATCACCCACGTTAAGGCCATCGCCCTCTGCCACCTGTCTGGCCGCTGTGCCCCACGCCATGACCCTGGGGACCAACCCTAGCTGCAGCGCCCTGAGTCCTGTGCACCCACCCAGCCCCACTGGGATGCCCCAGCACCACTGCACCTCCCTGGCTGCCCTTCGCCGCGTCGGCACAGGGGCGGCTACACCAGCCCCACCCTGCCGCCCTGTGGGGTTTTGGTTTCCCAATGTAGGAAGGAGCCCAAAACTATGCCAAAACCCCCACAGGGCTGTCCGACTCATCCGGCTTTGCCGGCACTTCCGTCAGGAATAAAGCTGCCCGTCCTGCTGCTGGGAGGGCAGAGGTGCTGCGCGCTTGGCACGGTAAGGACAGATCCAGACTCATGCTGAGTCTTCAGCCAAAAACAGGGAGGGACTGGGATGAGCTGGGATGAGCTGGGGTGAGGAGTCACTCCCTTACTCTGACCGTGGGAGCTGTGATCAAGTTTAAGGACGCAAAGCAGCAAGGGGTGCCAGTGGTGGTGGCTGGAGCTGGCAGGCGACGGAGACGTCCCAGTAGGGAGCGGAGCTGGGCGATCCCAGGGGCTGGCAGAGGTGCTCCCAGGCAGATTCACCGCAGCAGGATGGGATTTAGCTTCCCCTGGGACCAGAGAGCCAGCAGACAGCCTGTGCTGGCTCTGTGGGCTGCTCCGGGCGGTGCCCACTGCGGCACGCTGTTGTACACCAGGACTTAGGAAGGACCTACATGGATTTTTTTTGCTCTATCCCCAAATCCAAAGCGCTTTTCCAAGTTCAGCTTCCATTGCTGCATCCCTGCAACTCAGCATCTCTCCCAGCAGGATGGGGACCGTGGCGCTGGCACTGTGCCTGATGGCCGTGGCTCTCCCGTGCCCAGCCACCGCCACGCTGCGCATCGGCGCCTTCAACATTCAGGCCTTTGGAGATACCAAGATGTCCAACGAGGATGTGGCAGGCATCATCGTCAGCGTGAGTGTAGCCTGGGATGGGCTCTGCACTGGGGCAGACCCAAAATGTGGCTCCTGTGCCAGGGTCTTGTGGGGATGTGGCCATGGATGGGATGGCATCCCAGTGCTGGAGATGCCCTGGGTAGGTGAAGGTTTGGTGGGGACTAAGGTGGGATGTCAGGCACACCCCGCAGTCCTTCTGAGCCCTCCGTGGGGACATCTGCCCCGACGCCAAGGGATATGCAGGTCCCTGTGGTGCTGCACCCAGCACTACATTGGGGTGCCTGGCCAGGAGACATGTGGGAGAGGAGAGGGTGACCCCAAGCCAGCAGCAGGCTCCCTCTCGCCATCGCTATCCCTCTTGGCCCCACAGATCCTGTGCCGCTATGACGTGGCACTGGTGCAGGAGGTGCGCGACTCTGACCTCAGTGCTGTCACCCAGCTCATGGAGCAGCTTAACAGGTATGAGCAGGGCCGGGGCCGAGAGTGCCTAGCTGAGATGTCAGCATTAGCAGGGAAAGCCAAGTTGCCTTAGCAATAAAAGCTCAAAAAAAGTCATCCATCGGCAGAGGGTTTGGTTTTGGAAAGGGGTATACGAGAAAAGTGCTGGGGCTGAAGCTTTGAGCAGGCACTGAAAAAGCCACCGGGAATAATCCAGGGAGGGGAAGGGGGATGCAAGCAGCACAAAACCTCTCTGAAAGCTGCAATCCCATCGCAGCACACAGGATGGAAAGAAACTACAGCTCTGGCAAGCTCCATCTCCAAAATCCAACAGGTCAGGGCAGAGGCAAGATGGGGGATGAAGGGGACAGGGGCAGGCAGCCCCACACACCCCAAGACCCTGTGAGTGGCAGGGGAACCCCAGGTTGGACCCAGAGATGCTCTGAAGTGAGCAGCTGAGGCATCCCAGGAGGAAAAGGGGCTGCTGGGGTGGGCTAAAACTGGCCACCGCAGGGAGGCAGCCCCTCTGCCGGTTGGGTGCTGACGACGTTTTGGGTGAGGACCCTGGGGCTGGGGCCAGGTGGAGGCGGCTGCTGCCTTGTTGAAAGGTGACGAGTACTCCTGAGCAGGTATGCCGAGCCCATGTCCTTGCCCCTGGTGTCCCCTTCAGCATGGCCACAAAGCAGCTGGGGCAGGGAGCGTGATGCCAGGCTCCACAGGGCCCCAGGCTGCTCATTAACCTAATTTAGCTTTGCTGCAAATGAAGGTGGGGAGCGTCCCTGCAGAGAAAGGGGTGGCAGGAGCCGCCCCACATCCTGCCCACAGCCAGCCGTGCCTGCGGAGCCACCCCAGGGTGGTGGGGACAGCAGGGTGGCTTGGAGCCACTACAACCCATGCCACCCTACAGCCGGGGCATGGTGGCCCATGGGGACATCAGAGCAGGACCAGCTGGTACCAACTCCACAGCCGCCCATCTCCTGGCCATGCCGAGGCCACCCCAGGGTACCAGCCATGTCACTGGTGCCAGCCATGTCACCACCCTGCCTTTGCATCTCCACAGTGCATCCCCATTCCCATATGACTACGAGATCAGTGGCCCCCTGGGACGGGACAACTATAAGGAGATGTACCTCTTCGTCTACAGGTAATGGGGCTGGGCGCACTGGCACCTGTCCCGCAGCACTGCGAGGCCATCGACACCATGGAGGGAACACAAGGGCCATGGCGAGCCCCAGGCTCACCACCTCTTTGCTCCCACAGGACAGACACCATATCTGTGGTGGACACCTACCAATATGAGGACCCCCAGGATGTCTTCAGCCGGGAGCCATTCATCCTGAGGGTCTCAGCGCCCCACACCAGTAAGCAGGGGGACGAGTGGCTCTAGGTGGTGGCATGGGGTGGCTGCAGGGCTGATGTCCCTCTCCCCTGGCAGAGGCAGAGGAGTTTGTGCTGGTGCCGCTGCATTCAGCCCCACATGATGCTGTTGCCGAGATTGACGCGCTCTACGATGTCTACCTGGCTATTGTCAGCAAGTGGGGGACTGACGTGAGTGCTGCTGGCACCAGCGGTGGCACCAAGGGT
Source organism: Anhinga rufa (assembly GCA_013400875.1). NCBI lineage: Eukaryota > Metazoa > Chordata > Aves > Suliformes > Anhingidae > Anhinga > Anhinga rufa. The sequence continues at coordinate 16,420 of VZTV01093236.1, forward strand.
GGACGCTGAGCCCTGGGGACTGTTCGACCCACGCTGGGTCCCCACTCTGAGGCGAGCGCAGCTGGTGCAAGGGTGGTGGGATGGGAACCCTGCTCCTGCCCTATCCCCTGCCACAGGGGATGCCCCAGCACCCGGGGCTGACCACAATGCAAAGGCTGGTGTCGGGGGCAGCCCCATTCCCCAGCCACCACGAGCCCCCCCATTTTCCCACTGCAGAACATCATGTTCCTGGGGGACTTCAATGCTGACTGCGCCTACGTCCAGCCGAGTGACTGGTCAGCCATCCGCCTGCGCACCAGTGATGTCTTCAAATGGCTGCTCCCCGACAGCGCCGACACCACCGTGGGGAAATCCGACTGTGCCTATGACAGGTGAGCACTGCTGCAGCACTGCAGTCCCCTCCCTGGCACCCCAGGACCCCCTGCCTATCCCATACCACCAGCGGCCGAGCACGGGGGCAGGAGCAGGACCCACCACCCACATCTCCCTGGCAGGATTGTGGTGTGCGGCGCCAAGCTAAAGAGAAGCATCGTGCCAAATTCAGCTGCCGTCTACAATTTCCAGCGCGCTTTCCAGCTGGAGCAGGAAGAGGTGAGCCAGGCTCGCAAATCTGGGGCTCAAACAGGCACCAAAGCTGAGCTGCCCTGGGCAGCACCAGCTGTGGGGCTGCCGGTGTCTGTTCGGGATTAGGCAACCTGGTCACATAGCTGCTGCATTTAAGAAAAAGCCCAAAAGTGGCACTGAAGGAGCTCCAGCAGCAGCCTGAGCTGGCTCTGGCCACAGCACGCATGCCCCTGCCCAGCGCCTGCCTGCTGGGATGCTAGCACAGCCCTTGCATGGGGCACGCTCCCCTCCTGCGACACAGCAGCCTGCAGCCAGCTAATGGGGAGCTCAAGGTGCTGAGGGATCCATGGGTGGAAACAGGAGGGAGGATTTGGTGTCACTGCTTCTCCCCATGGGGAAGAGATGAGATGCACAGCATTTTTTGTAGTCTTTCATGGGCAGGACCCCACAGCGTGGGGCAAAGCTGACCTCCAACCACCCGTAGCTGGCACAGAGGTCCCAAGCAAGACATGGGGCTCTTGCAGGGCAGGCACCCACCCGCCAGCGCCCGCCCCAGGGCATCACACCTGGACATCTCTCCATGAGAGGTGCCAAATCTGGAGCCTCTCGGGGTTGGGGACATCGCGTCTCCCTCCAGCAGGCAGACAGGTCTAGCAGGGTGATCACAGTTATCCTGCTGGCCCCACCAGCATGGTGAGGGGCTCACCGAACCCCTGCGCCACACCTCCCCACCTCTCGCTCTCCTCCAGGCCCTGGCAGTCAGTGACCACTACCCAGTCGAGGTGAAGCTGACGGCTTGAGCTCCTCCTGCAGTGGCAGACTACCATCTGGCTCCGGCTCCCAGCACCAACCCCCGTGAAGTGCCCTAGGCAGCACCATCCCTGAGCCCCGTGTGTGGGCTGCTCTGGGTCCTGGTCTGGAGAAGGGTCGCAGCTGGCCACCGGCCATGCCCAGGCCCCCCCAGCCCACATGGCTCACGGCAGAGCCCCACCAGCCCACCACGAACCGGAGCCCAGGGACAGGCCACCAGCCAGGAAGCAGTGACGGCAGACAGGCTGGGGAATGACACATCCACGTCCTACCTCATCAAATATTTTATTGACAAATCACATTTTGCAATTAGCTGTTGGATAAGAGGAAGGGTATCCAAGGACCAGCAGGCTCAGGCCACAGCACCATCAAGACCCTCTCAAGGTCCATTCCTTGGGGGAGCCAAGCAGGCAGCTCTCCCTGCTCTCAGAAAAGGCAGCAGTGGTGTCAGGCACTCTACGGGGACTAAGGGGAAGGGGCGGTTGGGGCAGCCATGGGAACAGGCAGCAAGTCACCCATTGCTGACACTGCAGATGGCTTCACTGTGAAAGTCTACAGCTACTGCAGTGTTTCGGAGGATCACTTGAGCTCCTGGGACTGGGTCCCGGCTGGCTGGTTCCTCAGCTCTTCTTCTTTAGCATCTCCATGTACATGCGAAGTGATTTCTGGATGGACTCTTTTGAGATGAAGCTGATGAAGTTCTGAATGTCTTCCTCCCGGTGAGCTACCAGGCGGTCCAACACCGCCTTCCTCATCATGGATTTGGTGAGCTGACGGGCATGGTCTGGAGAGGACAGCAAGGATGGGAAACGCGCGTGGTCCTCACCCCCGACCAGCCCTCAGCCACTGCCGCCATGTGCAGGTCCCTCCGAAGGGGAGATACCACACACTAAAGGGCTCTTTAAACCAGCAGGGAAAGGTGTAAGAAAAACCCACCAGCTGGAAGCTGAACTGGATACATTCTCACACAATAAATTATGAGCTGTACCACTCAGCGGGTAAATGACTGATCAACCTGGACAGACGACAGAAAAGTTGTGCACCTCCTTCTCTTTGCACTCTCCAGAGCCCAGCCCCCTCCCCAATACTCACCACCAGGTTCAGGACAACAGTAACTGAACAAAATTCTCTGCTCCTTGAAACTGCTCTGGCTCTAAGCTCCTCCAACACAACCCCTTCGACCTCTGGCAAGACAGTCTGCTCATGCAGGCTGCATACAGCGTACAAAAGCCAGCAGCACTGTCCCCTCCAGCTCATCCCGACAGCAGGCTCTGGGCCAGCTGGGTATGGGTATGCTGCTGGAGCTGACCGAAGCCTTGAGCACACATCTGCTCACACACACACAGAGCCAAGCGCAATGATGTGGCTGCACATTTGTTGCACAGTTGTTGCATACGTGTTCTCAGTGTGCTGCGACAGCAACAGTGAAATGATGAGCAACCCCTGCCACACACTGGGAACCCCAAATAGCTCCAGCACCTGTGTGCTACGGACACCTTCACCTGGACAGACTCCCCCTGGCTCTGATTTAGGGCTCTGGGGAAGGATCTGCATGGTGCCTCCGGAAGTCAGGAGACAGCAGAGCTGAGATATGCTCCCCACTCTTGGGGGTTGAGGTTTCATTCTAATGCCAGGACAGCAGGGGAGAGAGCCGTTTAGGGACCCTCTTCCAAGGTTGGGACACGAAGTGTCAGTCCTGGGACCTGTCCATTTCTTCCCAGTTTCATTCAGGTTTCTACAGAAAGAGCATCCAAAGGCTGACACGTAGTTGCACCTCCCTGCAGTGCTCAGGAGGTGGCATGGGATGGGACAGCTCGGGTCTACCCCTGGCCCATGGAGAGCCCTCTCCCAGCCTAGGAACCACATGCTGCCAGTCACGGAGCAGCCCAAACACACATGTGTTGTCTGCACTTGCTGTCTGTTCTCACGCTCCCATCGCCATCCTCAGCTCAGCAGAGTGATGAGAGTTGATGATAGTTGATCCAGACCACAAAGGCCGACTGGCAGCCACCCACTCTCGCCCAGCCTGTTCCCTCAGCTCCCCAGCAGCTTTCCTGGGGTAACGCCTCCACCAACAGACACAGAGATTCAGTTTGTATCTGGAGCTCAGGCACCTCCGTATTGACTCAGCAGGGCTGGCAGGGCGAGCCAAGCTGGAGCCACTTGCCGTGCACACCCAGCATGGTGTCCTCCTGTGCAGGGGCACTGGCAAGCAGTCTCTGTTTGCCCAGTGCTGCCTGGCCTGCCGTGCTGAGCTTTCCTAACTCCCAGCCATTCACACCTTCCCTTTAAATGCAAACTGTTATGTAGCTCCAAGGTACCAGCCCTGGTACCTGTCCTTCCCACCCGGATCAGATCCCCCTTTCCTGTGCCAGAGGCGTCACCCTTACCAGGAAGGGCCAGCCACTGTGCCATAACAGCTGCAGCCTTCTCCTGGAGCTTCTCCTCTGGCACCAGCTCGTCCACGAGGCCAAACCTGTGGGCCTCGGGTGCAGGGTAGAGGAAGCCCAGCTGGAGGGAGCGTTCAGCAACTCGGTGTCCCACAGTGTTCACAAATGTGTCCTTAAACCTAGAAGAGATGGGAGGAAAAGCCACAGTCAGGGAAAGAGACACCCAGCAGCAGTTGCGCCCAGACACTGAAGCTAAGAGCACACTCAGTCCCACTCCCCAGGCAGGGGTCTCTATAAACAGCAGCTATGGGCTCAGCCACACTGTGCAAAATCAGGTGAGCAGAGCCATTTTCAGTACTACCACAACACAGTTCACCCTCCTCTCCACAAGAGCTGCTCTATTTACCCTCAGTGCACAGGTCCCAGCTGAGCCCACTTGCTGTGACGTGAAAGCTCCTTTCCAACAATACATTTACACATTCTCAGGGCAACCAAGGGTCCATGCCTTGCATATTGCTATAGAATTACAGAATCATAGAATGGTTTAGGTTGGAAGGGACCTTTAGAGGCCATCTAGTCCAACCCCCCTGCAGTGAGCAGGGACAGCCCCAACCAGAGCAGGTTGCTCAGAGCCCCGTCCAACCTGACCTGGAATGTCTCTAGGGATGGGGCATCGACCACCTCTCTGGGCAACCTGGGCCAGGGTCTCACCACCCTCAGTGTAAAAAAGTTTTCCTTATATCCAGTCTAAATCTACCCTCCTTTAGTTTAAAACCATTACCCCTTGTCCTGTCACAACAGGCCTTGCTAAAGAGATAGTCCCCATCTTTCCTATAGTCCCCCTTTAAGTACCAGAAGGCCGCAATAAGGTCTCCCCGCAGCCTTCTCTTCTCCAGGCTGAACACCCCCAGCTCTCTCAGCCTGTCTCCACAGCAGAGGTGCTCCAGCCCCCCGATCATCTTCATGGCCCTCCTCTGGCCCCGCTCCAGCAGGTCCATGTCCTGTCTGTGCTGGGGGCTCCAGAGCAGGACGCAGCGCTGCAGGGGGGTCTCACCCGAGCGGGGCAGAGGGGCAGAATCCCCTCCCTCGCCCTGCTGCCCACGCTGCTGGGGATGCAGCCCAGGGCACGGCTGGCTTTCTGGGCTGCCAGTGCACATTGCCGGCTCATGCCCAGCTTTTCGCTCACCAGCACCCCCAAGCCCTTCTCCGCAGGGCTGCTCTCCATCCCTCCATCCCCCAGCCTGTATGGATACCGGGGGCTGCCCCGACCCAGGTGCAGGACCTTGCCCTTGGCCTTGTTGAACCTCATGAGGTTCTCACAGGCCCACCTCTCCAGCTTGTGGAGGTCTCTCTGGATGACATCCCATCCTTCTGGAGTGTCAACTGCACCACTCAGCTTGGTGTCATCTGCAAACTTGCTGAGGGTGCACTTGATCCCACTGTCTATGTCATTGATGAAGATATTAAATAGTAATGGTCCCAGTAATACTAGTGCCTCTGCACTTCCAGAGATTTCCACAGCTGTGGGGTTTTGCAGGTACACAGCCTGTACCCACAAAAAACATATTCCCAGACTGAGCCTGACTAGGGAGATCTCCCAGTACTAGTTTCGGAGTTGACTGCAGAGCCAGAACCTCACTAGTGAAGGACGTAAGGACATTCTGCAGCCTGAAAGCTTTTCAGATGCCTGCAGAATAGGACAGAGAAATGAGGTGCTGCATCCTGCAGCTGCAACTACCTGATCACTGACACATAAAACTACATCTCAGCATCCAGTTAAAATAATTAATAAACTCCTTGAAGATTAATTCTTTTTAGAGACCTACATGTGACACTAGAAGTGGGAGGCACTGGCTTACCAGAAGGGAGCCACAATGCCCAGCTGGGCTTCGTTCAGGCCAATGCTGAATTTGGGGTTGTCCACCATGATCCTGTAGTCACACGTCAAGGCAATGAGACAGCCTCCTGCTGGGCTGGACCCCTGGCAAAGAGAAGGAAGAAGGAGCGAGTCTTGATGATGGTTACAAACATCCCTGTGACTCCAGCCTTGCTGTTTCCTCCAGAGCAGGGAAGACACAGGGTGACAGCACAGATGTCCCCCAGGTCTCTGATTACCTGATTTGAAACAGCCCTAAAAGGATTTCTGATAGGTTTACCAGGTTTTATCCTTTAATTTTTCAATGCTCTTTGTTTCTTGCATTTTCCAGCCTGGAAATAGTTAATTGATCCATGTTACTCGGGTTGCAAACCCTGAATTTTTAACCCTACTTGAGTTTGTAACCCTAAATGCCACAGAAATGGTTCTGTCCAGGGGATTTGTAACACCTTCTGCCTATAAAACTTCCATTTGCGACCATCTTTGCCACAACTCAGTGCTTGCTCAGCCCTGCAGAGGACACCTGTGGGAAGCTACTCAGAGACCCAGCTGCCTTCAAAGGCAGTCTACAGACAGACATCAAACTGTGAGCTGTCAAACTGGCACCGCACTGAAAAATGAAAACAAGACACTGCCAGTAGCAGGTAACAACCCATCTACGGACACCAAGATCCAGGTGGCACTTCTCTGCTGGCCAAGAACTACAGCTGGAGGAGCAAAACCCAGTGAAAAAAGGGCTCACGAAAAACAGCACTGCCGAAAACATTGCTGCCCAGAGGGCCGAGGACAAGCACTGGCAGGACTGCATGACTGCTTCCCATCTCCTCCCCTCTAGCAAAGCAGTACAATGGTCAAGCAAGTAACCCTGAGCAACTCCTACAAGTCTCATCAGTGAGAAAGCAGCCAGCGGGCATGTAACAGGCATCCTTTGGACTCCTCCTATGCCAACTGCTCGGCTTCTCTGGCACTAATCTGCCATCAATGCCCCTCTGGGCTTTACCACTGGCCTACACTCCACCTCCTGGTCCTCCAGCCTGGAGTACAGACTCCCAGCCGAGTTCTTGGGGCAGGGTATGGCTTTTGCTGGACAAAACACTGCCAAGGGCACTTCAGTCCCCATCAGCAGGACATGAGTGCCATGCAAGCTCTCTACTGCAGCCAAAATGCTGCTACACTCCAGCAGCGCCTGCAGCTTACATGGAGCCTGCAATATCCCACACTTCCATACCTTCCCACATCCCAACGCACCAAACTGACAGCATGTACTTTGCCCAGACATCCCAACAAATACATCCCTGTATTTGTTTTGGCACTGACAAGCCTGATTTTTTGGCTGTCCCTGCCCACGTGGTGCAAAGAAGCTGCAGCAAGCGACAGAGTGCGCGGGGCGACTAGGAAGGCAGATCCTAAAGGACGTACATTGACTGCAGCGATTGTCACCATGTTGGAGCTGTACATCCGGAGCCACAGCTCCTGCACGGCTCTCCAGAACTCGGCGTAGTGCTCCGTGCTCTTCCCGCACATCTCGGTGATGTCCAGGCCAGATGAGAAGATTTTGGGGATGGCCTGGAAGCAGGAAAATACAAATGTCGCTGAGAGTCACCGCTCAGGGATGACCCTTTAGCCCTCTAATGCACTCAGCCTGGCAGCCTGAGGAAAGGGAAAGCAATAATTAAATATGACATAAACCAGGGTCTTTTAGGGTTCTGAAGCAATCTCCCCAGTGTTCCCACAGCCTGGGTCATCCCATCACCGTGGCCTGCAGCGCTTGGACTCTGTTTGCAGCATGATTTCTCATTATCAGGGTCCCTGTGCGGGTATATCAGCCACGAAGCACAAAACCTGTCCTGTCCCATTCCCAGGCACCACCTCGTACCCACATGACTTCTGAAAATAAACACTGGCTTCCCCCAGCAGCTCCCTCCAGGCAATTCAAGAGATCTCATGGGATGTGTCAGATTTGCAGATAAGCAGCTTTAATTTTAATGACAAATGAAAATACTCGGTTGTTATTCTTCTGCTAGAAAGGACAGGGCAGAAAGAGCACAGCGCTTCCAAGAACCCCCTCCCTTCCTTCCAGAGCCGATCAAAGCTGCCTCCTAGGCTCCCCGTGCCAGTGACCAGGGAGCCAAGAGACCAAACTTGAGTAAGGGGATGGCACCCATGCCTGCCAAACTGCCCCGCAGCTCACGTACGGATGTCAAGATCACGCCACGGCAGGCCCGGTCGTTCTCCAGCTTCTCCAGGCTTATGCAAAACTCAGTGAGGAAGTCCAGGTTAAGGCTGTTGACTGGGGGGCTCTTGAACTTCATCGTGGCGACACCTGTGCCGTGGTAAACACAGAGACATCAGAACCTCCCACCACAGCAGCATGCACTGCCTTGCCCAAGGGAGCTTCACCTGCCTCCCTGTTTCCCTGCTCACCCAGATCATGTCTTTCCACTCTTAGCTTTTCAAAAAGCCCCCAGAGCGGTGCGGCCAAGAGCAGGGCCCTGCCTTTTCCCAGATCTGCCCACAAGCCGGGCTCACTCAGTCAGTGGCGAACCTGAAGCATGAATGAGCGTGCCTGTGATGGCATGCTGTGTCCCCCAAAGACCAGCCCCCTTCGGGGTCACGCTGCCCGGCAGTTCCCTTCTCTCTGGGCTCACCAGACAAGGTCGAGCCTCCAGCTTCTGCCACAGCAAACATCGTGTGCCCAGGGGATTACACACCTTTCTGAGCCTGCTGGCAGCACTACCACCCTGGCCACCACTGTGGGAAGGGCTCTGAGCCCTTGTCCTCTCCCAGCCAGCACTAACCTACCCCAGAAGGTCCGCACCGAGTGCTTAGTCTGGGTGCTGCAGCCATGCCCAGGCTGGGGACAGTGTGAGTATGCACCCGGGGACCTGGCAGCCAAAGGCAGGCCCTGGGAAGCCTCAGGAAGAAGCACCCATCATTCAGTGCAGGGACATGGCCCTGTGACAGCTATTCTGGCAGCCAGGACACAGAAATCCCCAACAGCTGCTCCGTGAAGGAGCACCTGCCATTCGACCAGGTCCCCAAAGCAGGGACTTCACAGGGGGGATGACGCCTGGGCAGGGGACAGGGCATGAGGTCTGCCCAGGGTGACAGCGTGGGTTACTCTGTGGCACCCAAGCAGCACCCAGCCACCTGAAATGTCCACAACTGGCGAGACTCCCGTACCCAAACGCTTCCCTCCGAGGGCCCTAAGCAGCTGAAGCTGGAACATCTAGGGCTTTGGTGGCTTGGGGCAGGCAGAGGAGAGCCCCCCGCCTACATTCCGCAACACCCCGTGGGACGCGGGCGACACCGCAGAGGTGTCACCCGCCGTACCTGAGCTCTCGTCCAGCTCCACCAGGATCTTGTTGTTGCTGAAGGCACGGCACGGGGCGAGCGGGGGCCCGGGGGGCTGCCGGCGGGCTCTGCCCCACGCCAGCGGCTGGCGGCTGAGGGGCAGCACACCTGGGGGGACAAAATTGGGTAGGGGCGGGCAGGGCACAGCCCCCATGGGCGTGGGGTGTGCTCCCCAAAAGTGCTCTGCATGGACAGCGCGGGGACACCCGACCCACAA